>JABXWE010050792.1:0-13704 GCA_014611495.1 Limonius californicus | reverse complement strand
AACAAGTACATCCAATTTCGAGGTCGAATGGACCCTGAGGTAGGGGGAGCTGACCTTGCAGTTGAGAGTCTAATGATGGAGGGAGTAGAGCTCTTTAGCTGTCCACTTCAAGTAGGATAAAGTGGACAGTTAAAGATTAAGGTCAACTCTCCCCACTTTTAAGGTCAGCTCCTCCTAGTTCATGGTTTATTTGACCAGATATTGAATGTACTTGTCAAAGGCCAAGTTAAGTTTGTTTTTTTTTTGTGCTGAAGGTTGTCCTTGCTCTTGAGCAGGAACAAGTACATCCAATTTCGAGGTCGAATAGACCCTGAGGTAGGGGGAGCTGACCTTGAAGTTAAGAGTCTAATGATGGAGGGAATAGACCTTGTTCTTTAGCTATTCACTTCAAGTAGGATAAAGTGTACAGTTAAAGATTAAGGTCAACTCTGCCCACTTCTAGACCCTCATCTTCAAGGCCAGCTCCCCCTAGTTCATGGTCCATTTGACCAGGATATTGAATATCTTGTTAAAGGCCAGGTTAAGTTTGTTTTTTGTGCTGAAGGTTGTCCTTGCTCTTGAGTAGGAACAAGTACATCCAATTTCGAGGTCGAATGGACTCTCAGGTAGGGGGAGCTGACCTTAAAGTAGGATAAAGTGACAGTTACAGATTAAGGTCAACTCTCCCCGCTTCTATACTCCCACCTCCAAGGTCAGCTCCCCCTAGTTCATGGTTCATTTGACCAGGATATTGAATGTACTTGTTAAAGGCCAGGTTAAGTTTGTTTTTTTTTGTGCTGAAGGTTGCCCTTGCTCTTGAGTAGCATTTTGAGGTTAAATGGATTGCGAGGTTGGGGGAGCTGACCTTGACGTTGAGGGTCTAGTGGTGGAGGGAGTAGACCTTGTTCTTCAACTGTCCACCTTATTCTACGTATATATTAAGTTATTTAATTTTGTTAGGTCACAATGCAGTATGAATCACAGAACCTAGATAGGTTTAATTGCCAAAATAAAAAGGTTGTACTATTAAAAAAAACACACACAATATATAGCTTTCACCTACTTATTTGATTTTCAGTTGTTGCCAGTGTCACATAGACGAGAAGGGATACAACCTTCCTCTTTAACTTTATTTTCTATCTCCTCCAATGATACTAAAATACCCCAATATTTTTAGTTGCCTTGGGTTAACATTTCTATTTTCTTCTCTGCTTTTCAATTTTGCAAAATTTCTACAATGAACTAAAATTCTATTGAAATAACATACTACAAGCAAAATGTGGTTGTCCTTGATAGCACAGATTAGCATACAAAGCCACAAATTATCATTCGGTTGATATAAACTTAGTAACATCCCATTTTTAAATTAACTTGCTACACTAATGCGCCGAATGACCAGACCTGATGTAAGAAACAAATGGACATCATGTTCACTTCATTTTTTTGTTTCACAGCTACATTTTGCGCATATACAAGGTGTTATTATATGGAACATACTTTATAACTTTTGTTTTTAAGATAATCCCTTTCTAACCTATCTTGTAGTTCACATACTGTACCTCAGGTTTAACCTAAAAAAATATGAACTTTTGTTTTATAAGTGAATTACTGCATACCTTATTAAAGTTGATTTACCTGTTAAATTTTGAATAATAAAGCATGTCTCATTTTTTCGTAAACTTAATACTTTTGTAGTTACTTACTTCCAAAAATATTTAGTGGATACTTAATATTCGTAGTTACCTTTGCAAACAATATTTCCATGTTATTATTTACAATATTTTAATAAATTTGTGAAAAAAGTTGAAACTAAAAAAATGTGTAACTAATACAAATGAAATTATAAATTAACGAACAAGGAAGCTATTAAGCAAGACATCTTGTCCCATTTCAAACAAATGTGCTGCTGACTTAATGAAAATATATACAAGTTATGTTGTATGTATACATCACTGGTTCAACCATCATGTGAAACACGTCTTCTTAATTATATTCAGCATTTGAAATAAGCCAAAAATCGTACAAACTTACTTTACTAAACAAAATATTTATGAAAACATACAAGAAAGCTTTAATTTTATGATAGTGCCTGCACTCAATAATCTGTACACATACAGGGTGTTAAAAGAAGGTCAGATATTTACCCACAAAAATGTTTTAATTGACATACGTCTGCAAACCAACAAACCAACAGTTTTCAAGCTAGAGGCAACATTGTATTTTAATCAATAAACATTATTGTGAAAATCGAACAGTAAAGGCACTGACAGGTAAATAAGTATATTTGCCCAAATACAAGTCTAGTGAATTAAAATCAGGGGGTCTGGATGGCCCTGCAATTAGACCCCTCGTTCTGTCCATTTGTCGTAGGTATTCGCAGACATTAATTGGAAAATGTGCAGGAGGCCCATTGTGGATAAATCACAGATGCATCTTATTATTCAGGTGCATATCTTCCAATAGTGGGGGTGAAGTGTTACTCAAGAAATCAAGAAATGTTTCACCAGTCATTTAGTAAAAATACCGGTCCTATCAGGCAATCTTCGAAACCTAGCCCTACATTTAACAAAAATCAATGCTGATGTTTTCACTTGATAACAGTGTGAGGATTTTCGTCTGCCCAAACCTGATTATTATGCAGATTAATGATCTGTTATTTGTAAAAGTAGTTGCAGAGATAAATAAAATAGCAGAAACAAAGTTTGGATTTTCTGCAATTTTTCTCAGTATGAATCTAAAATACATTGTTATAGAAGCATAATCCAAAGCAGGAAGGTCTTTACCCGCTGGATATGGTATGGGATACAATTGTGTGTATAGGAAACAAATAATAATAACTTAAATTTTGATTCTTATGGCCCACTACTGCAATTTATTGATTACAATACAAAATCGCTTCTATTTCTAAAAAGGTTGGTTTGTAGGCATTGAGACTTTTTTGTTTAATTTGACGAGTACTATGCATGGGAAAATTATCCGATCCTTTTCTTAATAACAGGCTTATATTTTTTTGTTTCACAAGTGATCTAATTTCTTTTACTATTTAACCCTATGTTGTATCACAAACATTACAAATACTATTAATGGAATAAAACATTGCCTAAGAATTTTAACACAATTGGTTAAACTCACATAGCGTACCATATCATTTTCATAAGGATAAGAACTCATAAAAACTCTTAACTTAAAAGTTGTTCCAAACATATATATAGTTTTAGAGCATGAGGCCAAATTTCTACAGTATGCTGGGAGGACCAACCCAGTGCAAAATATTCTACTGAACATGTCTGCAAGTGATTCATTAAAAAGATATTAACGGGAATAATAATAAAGCACAAGTTACAATAAATGTACAAAATTTTTTTCTGCAGTGGGTATACAGGCCTCTGCTCATTGGTTTAATGTCGGTTGTGTTCATTCAAATATTCCTGTAATGTTGTGAATACATACATTGCCCGAGCTTGACCTCAGTTCCTGTCACTTATTTATAAATATTTTTCACACACCTCTGCAATTAAAATTGAGCAGGGTTAAACTGGGCGACCTGGAAGGCCATACAATTGGTCTACTGAGTCTGATCCAATATAGAAGAAAATCATCAAATACAATATTTCCTAACTACCGACTTGGATATACGTTTACAGCAACTTTTGACCTACAGAGTTCCCCCAACACATTGTAGAAATTTGACCCAATATTTTAAGAAGTCCTTGTATAATACAGAGTAGCTCTGATTTGTACAATATTTGTTAGACAACACTAAACAGTTAAATGTATTTAAAATATGACAACCTTCTCAACCTGAATATAAAAACGATGTTTCATTTAGAAACAGTATTATATAATTTAGAAGGCAATTTGTTTGGATGGACAGTTGGATCCAGCACGAAAAATTGTTTCATGATAACACAAAGACAATTTCCGAATAGTTACAAACACAATTTTGTTACTTTATCAAATGTTTGCAAAGATTGGTATTGTTGAATATACAATTTCTTATAACTTGATAATCGAAATGTCTTATTTAACTTTAGTAAGTTCTTTTTGTCTTGAATTTATTTATCATTGTAGCTCCTTTAATAATAATAAAATAAATAGTTTCAATAAGCAGTAGCAGACCATATGCAGATATTAAGAAATAAAAGGGAACTGTCTCATGCTTACGGCTATTTTGACACCTCATAGCCCAACATTTTTTCTTACCTTTCAACAGCTTGTAATAAGAACCAAATAAAATTAAGTAACGGTAATAAATATGGAGGTCCAGATTTTCTTATTCTAGGATGTTCCTTTGTGTAGTTACTGAACGTCTGACTAGCTGTTACTTGATTTCTTAGGCACAAGTACTGTAGTACGGCTTGCGTGATGAACAAATCCTCCTCGCAGCTGTACCCTTGTGTAGTTTGCAGTTCTATGAGTAATTTAGCACAACCCTGTCCATCTTTTGAATACATATAATGATGTCTCGCGTGTATGTAATTTTTTTCATTCCAATATACTTGAGCTATACCCTAGAAAAGGAGTTTAATGTACCAAAATACCATTTTAAATTCGGATTTACAAATAGTAATAGCATTTATATGCAATGGTATTTTCAACCCTACATGTTTGAGAAAAATCTATTAAAACATAAACTAACTTATATATTTTCGTAAATACAACTATATGGGGTGTTTATACTAACATGGGCCAGTTGAATACTCTGAATCTTCTACACTTACAAATATCATCATGAAAATTATACTGTCCTATTCATGTTGTACAAGATTCTGCAAAACATGTCCGACATGAATTAGAATTTCTGTTTTTGATGTTTATAAGTTATATTAAACGTGGGCAGGGTTTGCGCCAATCTGGAGGTGTAAGTACGTGGTAAAAGATTTACCTCTGTGCCCTCTGTGTTCATTCTTGTACAGTAAAAATTGCTCGTTTGCGTATCAATATGCCGCAGACTCTGAACAACATTTTGCTGATTTTAAGCATGAATGTACAGAATTTTATAAAAACAGTTTGCAGAAAACTCTTGTGTCGTGTCATACTAGCCTTATACAGTTCCATACACTTCCAAATTAGCAAGCTAAAAATAATATCATTTATAAGTGTTTATTCAAATAGTATCTTTGTTGTTGTGTAATGTAGTCTACCATGATATTTAATTCACACAGTATAATTTTCATAAAGATATTCAAGACTTGCAGATTAACTAGGTGGCTAGTATTAACAAGTAGTCAAACAAACACTCTACAAGATTAAGAGTAGCATTAATACGTAAACATATTTTATACGTACTGTAATTAAGCACAAGCTCATTCAATCCCCTCAACCCGGTAACACCCACTACGTCTTTAAAATAAGATTTCCTTATACCATTTTGAGAAGCATATGTTATTCTCAAACATGAACATATAAATCATTAGTAACTATTGCAAGGTTGCTTAAAATATTTGAACTACAATTGTTGAATAACTTGCTAAACTTTTTAGTTTCTATTTATTGTGATTATTCATTTTAAATATTTAATTCAATATTCTTAGATGACAAGAATTACAAAGCTAAAAATTCTAGCACCAAAAATTTGGTATTGGCATCAACGTTTTTATTTGAAAACTCTGCTATTTACCCAATATAAAAATGTTACTGCACACCACTATTTAATACCATGGGTCAACAAAATAAAGACTCCAATGTAGTGTTTTAATATTTCTCACAATAAAATAACAACATAAACTAATGGTGCCATTACTACAAACTTTAAACTTACCTGATGTAAGAACGGATGTCCTTGTGCACCGCCTTTTGCAGACCAACGGATAGCGTTGGTTACAAACGTTTCTCTTTCTGGGTAGGTGGTGCTAATTTTAGCAAATATTTTACACAACTTCGGAGTCCACTCTGTATAATTCGTCACCTCTGATTTGACTAGAACTTCAACTAATAGTATTGCCAAATCAGCACCACTGATTTGCTAAAAGTAAAGCATTAAACCATGTTTCGAGCGAACCCTTGGTTCTGACAGGTACCTGATCGTGTTCTAGAAACAACAGGGCACCTTTATACAACATATCCAGCAATTCAGCGTATTTTTTCTGGCCCAAGTACCTAAAATACTGTTAAGGTTATGTTTGGAATAATCTAGAAGTTTGTTTTAAATTTCAAAAGGCATCAAGTTGGGTGCGATAGTGGATGCTACCTGAAATATATGGTTCGATACATCTGATGTGCTTCATAGTAATTTCCATCTTTTATTGAATTTTCTAATTTTTCTAATACTCTAGAAACACCTCGAACATTCTGCGCCGCCATATTTGCAGTGGTTAATTTGACAGCCACGGTAATTTTGTTGCGGGTTTTGTAATGTTGGCAGCGCCGTTCCTATATGAAGGGCGTTGATTGGCGCATGCCCAAACAAACGCGCGTAAAATGAGAAAAAAATAGCATTTTTTGCTAATAACACAATTTCTACACAGATTTTGACTTAAATTGATAAGGCACTGCAACAGTTAGCTACATGACAGTGCCCTGTGCGCCCAAATTACCAATAAAATGAATTTACAATTACAAAGCACAGAACATTATGGCTGGTAGATTTGATAATCCCGTTTTACAGTGGTGTGGTAATGTCAGATTTTATTTTGTAATTTTGTTGTCAATCGCATGCGCTTGTTTTGCAGCCTATGCATGCTTGATCCATGTTAACTGATAATTTTGCTGGAAATACATATAAATGAACGACGCTAATTTCGAGGCATAATTGCTGCATGCAAGGTAAGACATACGCTCATGCCTGCTTAGGTTTACTACCTTGCGTAAAGACGTCGCAATTCATTCAACAATATGTCCTTTATTGATTCATTAAAAGTAGTGGTCGTTTGTAGGTAAGTTTCACGCGTTGTTTGATAGATGGCACGACTGTTATTAAATTCTTACAAACCGGGTCCGCCATTGTTACGAGTCGGCTGCATTTGCAGCCTTGCCTATAATATTACCGTCACAATTTTGGTGTTTGGACAACTCGACGCAAACATTTAGGTCTGTTTTTACGTTTTAGACATTTTGCTGTTTGTATAAGTTCCCTAGGTGTACGATTACCAAGCATGTTCGACCTTGCAAAATGCATTTAATATGGTGTTATTTTTCAAACATCGATTTAGTTTATAATGGCTTTCCACCTAAACCCTCTTAATTTTTTTCTGGACTCGCGTGTTGGGAGCGTTTTTGATTCAGCCCTGTAGGTAGATTAACGATGCCTCGACGACCTTTTGAGTCGTAAAGTCCTCCAATAACGAACGTTTGCAATTTTAAGCTTTTGTCTACGTTCTGTGCTTATTAGTAGAAACTAACACTTGATGAATTATTTTTTTGGATGCGTGTACAGGACGTAATTGTTTGATATTGGAAAGTAATTATTCATTGCTCCAGATGGTTTTACGTTCTATTTACCAAGTACATGTGTTAAACTAGTAGACTAGTAGTTCTGATAATTTTCTAAGCCAAAGATGGCTTTTGGAATTAAAACTCACGTGTTATTAAAGTACCTCAGACTTCTTTATGGAAGTCCAAAAAATATACATAAATAAAAAATTTAATTCACTTTTTTTTTACTTTTTCATATCTACAGGGTGATCACAGAAAAAATGTCCTATCTAATCTATTTCTTACAATGATTTGTTTTATGTGGATTAGAGATACTTGTTTTACTGATTATGGATTAGATTTCGTATATTGCAATAATTAGCTATTTGAAAGTTTGTTTCATATAATATATAATATAAAGAATGAAGTCATAATAATACAAAAAGGTAGTATTTAACTACTACCATAGATAAAGGAAAGCTTTCCTTGATCTATGCTACTACTAAAACTAACTAAAAATTTGCATTAGAATGTAAATACTTTATAAGAATTATTCCTCGTTTGTCGTTTAGCACAATATCTTTTTAATATAACTAAATTTTGTATGCACTCCTCTATGGCTTTTCTACTTGCTGACATTTTAAGAATAAGTATAGAAGTTGCACTTTTATACTTTTGTTATAGAATGGAACATTTTATCAAGTTGCTGCAACTGTTTTATGTTTTTTACAAATACTACTTTTGTTTACTATCGTAAGATTTGTTTCTTCCCTTAACTATGACAAACTACTAGTAGTGAACTAATCAGTCTTGTTCTTAGTTGCAATATATTCTGGTTTTGGGCTTGCTTTACCTTTTCTCTACAGTGTATCAGAATTTAGAAAAACAAATACATAACAGTTTTGTATAAAATGTGGCAGTGATAGATTGTTGGGATGTAGGGTGGAGAAAACTTTTGACATCTGCTATAAATACAATAGCATTTTTTTTGCATTAAGACATTAACCTGATGGTAAGAAAATGTGTTCTTCTCTTCCTAAGTTACATTGATGTACGTTAGAAGAGAAAGCATCAAAGTTAGTGTCCAATCGATACCATAAAGAAATGCATCTAAAGCACCCTAATTTAGCATAAAATGTAATATTTATTATATTATAAATTGATATTTTTTTTCTATATGATTTGCTAAGGTGAAATTTCTTGTTTATTAAATTTGAATAAAGATTTTCTTAGAGTTAGATGTATTACTTTTTTTATACATCAGATTTCCCTTATATATTTGATTTGATAAGAAAAAAGAGATGGCATTTTTAGTAGCAAATGTTAGAAAGACAAATCTTTGGGCGTTACAGCCTTATTATAGAAAAAAACTAAAATATTCTGTTAACAGTTACATAATAAAAACTAATTTAACTTTTTAAAGATTATTTTTAAAATTTGCTTTAATATTATTAATAATAATGTAAATAAAAGCAATTTTTGTTACTAGACAGAAAAACAAAATTCAAATTAAATGACATCCTACATGTCTAGCAAAAAATACATTAAAGAAAAATAATTTACAAAGGACATATGGTTTTACATTTAAATGTTGGTACCTTATTTATTATTTAACTAAATTTTTATATATATATTTTGTTCATAAGCATATTTTAGCATTTAAAATATGTACTTTTCTAATATTTCTTTTAAATTTCCAATTTAGACCATGCCATTAATTGACAATACTTTAGATTTTTAGTTGACTTATAATTGCTCAATACAGATAAAGATAGACATTCGTGTTTCCTCAGAGTGGATAAGCCAATGCAAGCTGGGACGAATCTCTTAAATGTAAATCTAGAAATCGCCCTAAACAATATAAATTTGTTGTTTGCAATGTGTTGTCTTTCATGACATATTTTGAAGTGAAAGTGATAATATTGATAAAAACATTACAGGAACTATCAGGCTTTAAACCCTACACCTAAGCTAGTTGTCATATTGGAAGCACATACAGTATTTGAAAAGTTGCAACAGAAGTTGAGCATGTCGTTTAGTAATGTGTTACACATGTGGGAAAAGTACAAGCTGATTGACATTTATACAGAATGTTTATAAACACTTATATACAAAAACATTCATTATGAATTTGCATTGTAGTGTTATAGGGCCAGTCACAAATATTTTATACAGTCGTTTTATCAAATTTTAAGCTGCTCTTTCTAGAAACACCCTATATAACAAAGTAAGTCTGAAACTGCTAAGAAACTCTAAATTTAAATGGTTTTTTTCCTAAGAAGACCGATGTTCAATTAAATGTATTATATTTGCATAAATAACCAAGAAATCAGCACTTTAATTGTAGGTAGGGATTAGTATCATGTAGTAGGTAACAGGTATACATTGAAATAGAGTAAACCTGAACTAATTGGAACCCGGATGTGTTCAGATAGCTAAGTTGTTGAGATTACTGGATTTATTTGTAAAATATAAGCAATTTGTAACGTTTGTGTAAGTAACGCTTGAATCTTGGTGCTCAGGAGAAGCAGGTGGAAGAGAAGGATGCTAGAGCCCAGTAGTTGTATGTGAAGGATGCATTTCAGCGCCAAAGATATTTTAGTTTATTGTTTGGTGTTAGTAGATATAACTGAGTAAAAATCTTGAAAGAAAAACTTTGGTTGGATTGCAGGATTTTGGGATTAGTGGGAGTTATAAATTAGTTTGTAGTACAAAGAACATTAAATTTTAATTTAACATGCAATTGCTGTCTGCTGCCAATCTAACACATACCATAGGTAACATGTGTATCTTTACAGGTGTGGATTCATCTAAATCAGAAGAAGCAAATGTGCGGCCACAGCTTACAAATGCACCTTTAATTCAAGATGCTGGCCAAAGCGACAACAGATCTACCCAAGAAGCTAGTCTGATCAACAAAAGAATTGCAAGATCTCCAAATCTGAGCCCTTTTCGAAATCTTGTGCACGTTACATCAGCTAATGCGTATGCTTACAACCAGTACAGCAATAGTAACGGAAACCAAAATCCTGAGTTGTACACTTTTCCAAAGAATTCTTTCTCCACGCATGTTTCTTCGAAGAATAATTCCGCTTACACCAGCAGTGGCAGTTTAAGAACCTTTCCCGTTGCTGGCAGTGGCAACATTTCAAACTTGAATGTACATTCATCCCAGCAATATTCATCAGCTAATTTTGTGAGTGGTAATTCTAGCAATTCCACTACAGCAAACTTTCATAGTGGTAATCAAAGTTTTTTTAGTAATGCTAATAGTTTAAACCAGCAATATTGTGTGAGTAGTTTAAGAGTACCGAGAAGTGTTGGAGCCAAAGATTGTAGTGGATCTGTTAAGACCACCGCATTGACTGATACATATTTCACTCAGTCTGACAGTGCTTTAGGTGGTAAATGTGCTAAAGGTTCGCAAAATTTGAACAAAAGTTACAAATTAGAAAACCTAAGAGATAGTGGAAGTGCTTCTAGTGTATGCGGTCCGTATTTGGGCGATTATGCCACCAGATGGGAGTCCTATTGTGGAAAGGCTAATGGTAATCAAGAACTAGAGAGAGCAAATTGTCAAACCGCAGTCAAGATGTCTGGTGGTCCTCCGCATCATCCTCACAGCAGGCAAGCGCCGTCTCCTAACACAGCATGGAATCACTTACAGGTATTGAATTATGATTAAATTTAGAAAATTATTTCTAATTTTGAGGTGATTTTATTTTTGTTCTTATGGAAGTATATTGCAGATTTTAAGTGACCCCGTAAAAGAAATGTAATAGGTTCAAATCTGGAGATCTTGGGGTCCATTTTATTTTTCTGAAACGAATATGGTAAAAAAATTTTTAGTTATTGAATAGCATTTTGTAAGTGGGGTATTACAACGTGAATTTTACTAATTGAAATTTTTTTGTTGGGGTGCTTAGAGCCGATGTGGTTGAATGGGGAAGGTTACCTAATGAGTCATGGTGAGTCCCCATCCGTGTTATAGAAATGGATTTCCAGAAATTTTCACTATCTCTTTTATTTCCAGACATATAAAGCATTGTACTTTTTCAAATATATAAAAATAAATACAGTGCGTCCCAAGATAAACACACCATGTATGCTGGTGTCGCAACCAGTAACAGGTAGTGATTCGGTTAAATTTAAAGTATTGTTCGGCATCTCAAGAAGTACTAAGATTTTCTTTGAGGCTTTCGCGGTTTCTCGAACTGTCAATATTACAATTTACTTTCGGCTTAGACCTCGTCATCATTTGGGAACCACACCCAGCATTATCAGGTAATGACCGACCTGTAGTTTGTCTGCCTTTACAAGAATTTGCTCTAGAAGTTTGAGCAATATTTGTTCGTAGGCCCTGCCTGCTTAAACAAGGCCGGGTGTTTAGATTATTTAAACCTTGGCGCAGACAAGGATTTGATCTTGAAACAGCTAACAGGCATAAGCTGATTAAGTATTATTGTTCCAGTGTTCTATTTACTCTGAAGATGTAAGCTGCAATATCTTGTGAAATGTTAGTTTGTATAGGTTCACAGAGAGCTAACAGGCATAAGCCGATTAAGTATTATTGTCCTGGCAAACAAAATACATCAAGATCAAATCCTTGTCCGCCCCAAGGTTTAAATAATCTAAGCACACGACCCTGTTTAGGCAGGCAGGGCCTATGAACAAATATGGCTCAAACTTCTAGAGCAAATGCTTGTAAAGACAGACAAGTTACAGGTCGGTTCTTACCTGATAATGCTGGGTGTAGTTCCCAAATGACGACGCGGTCTAAGCCGAAAGTAAATTGTAATATTGACAACTACTAAGATTCACATTTAACTTTCAAAAGTTTGGATTTCATGCAGACAAAATCGAAATTTTCTGTTTTCATATGTTGTGGATAATATGTTTATTATTAGTGGTGCTGCAAAGAGGTTTTAACGTCATCGGGGCAGTTCCATAATATGTAGATTTTAAGTCTATAATAAATTAGTTCTTATTAAATGATTGTATTTTCAAGATATTGACATCAACTTTATTATTTTTGTAATAGACTTCAGAAGGTGTTCGTGCTGCCATTGGAAAGAGGTATTTTCCCCTTTCCTCTAAGCTATGGGTTGATGATTTTATTTTCATAAACAACATAGATAGGCTAAAAACTTTCTTCCATAGTAGTCCAAGGGAAAATATTTTTTTGGTAATATTGTAAATGAATGAAAGGAAACGGGAAACGGTAGGCTAAATCTGTTTCATTCAAGATTGGCTAGCAAAGTTAGACGAAATACACATTACTAATAATAGACTGTTTAAAAACAATGCTATTAAACAGTATACAAGCAAAAAACACTAAGTCAAAATTTTACAAAAACCGTATTTTATACATTATAATCAAAATTCGTGATGCTTTATAGACAGGCAGAACTCACAAGTCGCAGCTGTAACAATACGGAAGCTGTCGCCATTTGCAAAAAGCATAATTATCTTACAAGTTACATTCTGTACTACGAAAATTCACTAAGGGACTAAAAGTGTAAGCTTCCTACGCTACAGTATACAACTGTGAAGCACCATGTTACATTAAATTTGAGAACTTTGCAAGAAAGAATTACACGAATACATTTTACAAAGTAGTAAAATCTAGAAATGTTAATTACTCGAAACTGTATATTTTGACTTAGTGCCTTTTGCGTGTATGCCTACGATAAGCTTGTAGATACAATAACCAAAGATGAGCACTATTTAATTTATATTGACAATATCCGTATGTAAACTTTGAAAAACCCGCTACCGCCACAATATCTAGAATTCTTAAATACGTATTTCGGCAACTAAATTGCCATCTTTGATAGAAACTTGAACTAACTAAAGTTACTTGGGCGAGTAAACCTTTGGAGATAAGCCCATCAACTCAACAATAGTAGTCCAGTGAACACTAGTAGTAGAAGTGTCTATAGTAAAAGAAATGTTTTTTTTTTAAATAAATGTGTTGAATTGTTTTTGTTTGCTTCTCTAATGAATTCACAGTCTGCTATAAAAAAAAAATTTTTTTTCACTGCCAATTATGAGAAAACCGTTTTGAGCCTATAACTTTGTTGTTTTAGAAAATAAACTCACGAAAGACGAGCAAAAAAAAGAGCTGTGTCCAATGATGACATGTATACCATAGCTACACATTTCAAAAATTAAAATCGATATTGATGTCTTGAACATGTAATAAACAATAAAAAATTTTAGAATTTCCAAATTTTCTTGTAAAAGTGTTAATAAGCAAAATACCTTCAAACACAAAACTGAAAATTTCCTTGAGACCTTCCACAATTCTCAACATTTAACCAATCTTTTACTGTTTACGAGATCTTGGACACGTTTATAATACAATGTAAA
>JABXWE010050791.1:0-26571 GCA_014611495.1 Limonius californicus | reverse complement strand
TGCAAGTTACACGGAAAGTTTTGCTTCACAAAAAAACACCAAACTGGAAGTTTTTACCTTGAATTTTGTAGACCGGCACAACCCTGGGTGGCTTCCAAATAAGGGGTTGAAGATAAATTTGTTGAGAATGAAGACAACTTTTTCGGGGTGGCGTAGGGACGAGGTATTAAATCCCCGAAAAAGGCCAAATTGCTTTCAACGATATCAGGCAATGGGCAGACAGAAGGGAAGTCCTCGACAATGGCAGGAGGAACCAAATTCCAGGCACAACACTTGTACGATGTATTTATGTAGTTCCCTTTACCCTCACAAAGATCCGAACTAGGTTCGACAGGAGCAAGTGTAAATTTTACTTGTCCAAAACCATGGCGACAATTTGCTATCACTTATATAATACACTTATATTATACTAACAAGTCGAGATACGTTTGCACTACAGCAAAACACGATACGATAGATTGCAGAATAAATAGCAACGCGCCGCAAGGGAGAAGGAACGTTCTCTCGGGTTCAACCTTTGCTTCCCAAAGTCTGTCTTCCACTGACTTTAAAATACAATGGGAACCTGCACCCCCCTCAAAAGATTGCACAACATGACGAAATCCCATGGAATGCTACACAAGAAATTCTAAAAGGTTCTGGAAAATACGTCTCAATGCTTCTGAATGGTACTGTTGTATAAACGAAAAACAATTCTTGGAAATATTTTTGTTCGGCAGAAACGGGATTACAAAGAAAACCTTGGGACTCGTTTAACATAAATAAAATTCTGTACGGGGAAAAATATAAACGAAATTATAAATAGTGCTAAACCTGACGGAAATTTAAAATGCGAACGCTAAAACGAAGCTTAAATTACTATGAAGCGGCCCAACTAAATTAGGGAATTAATCCGTACTATGAAGCGGCACAAAAATAACATAACAAAATATCCAAAATAGGGAAATTGTACAATACTATGTAGCAGTTTTCGGTTCTTTAAGCATATCACTGTATCCGAATATTTGATCAACTGCTGCCTCTGGTATTATCTAATAGTATAATTTTTAAATAACAATAATAAAAATTGTAGAATTCAGAAAGCTTAAGATCAAACAGACTATCTAAGAATAGGGGAAATATGTCAAATATACAGCATATACATACAATGCATAAGATTAATTAGACAACAGCGCAAACAGAAAAAAATTGACAAAATGTTTAACAAAGAATGGTAATATTGTTCTAACTTAAAAACAATATGGAACCTAATTAACAAATTCCGCAGAACATTAGTCAATCAAAGATCATTAAAAATGTACTGAACATACCACATAATTTTCTTTACAGTACAAACAATCTCGCGTGTATTAATAAACAAGATTCTAACCCACCACACATCGACTCAATTCAACCACAGCAGATTGGATGAAAACCATGTTGCAAAGCAGGGTAATTTCTAAAATTATAGGAATCAAAAACTGGCCAGCAGGTGGGGCTTGTCCACAAGGTGGAGTACTTTCGCCCCCTGTGGCCGCTGGTGGTTGCTGATGTTTTAAAACGACTAAGAAACGCCAAATGCAACGTACAAGATTACACAGATAACTGGTAGAAATTAGGGGCAAGTTTGCAGTGACAACCTCTAAGCGCGCGGACTGCCCTAAACAGAATAAATAGATAGTTCTAAGGAGAAACAACTTAATGTTAGTCCACGCAAAACGATAATAGTACACTATACAAAAAATAAAACATTTACCACTGAAGTTGTCCCACTTTGCATGGGACTAAGAACAATACTGGACCAAAAACTTAATTGGAAAACACACCTAAATATAACCCTTGACAAAGCAATATTGGCATTATGGACTTGCTAACGACTCTCGGGGGCCAAACACATTACTCATTGAATGTACACAATTATAGTAAGACCTATAGTCACATATGGTGCTACCATATAGTGGCCCAAAACAAAAATCAAAACAGCGCAGCAGCAGCAGCTAAACAAACTTCAAAGAAGTGCCTGCCTACCAGTGTTGGGTAGTAACTAAGTAAAAGTAACTCGTTACTAGTAACTAGTTACTTTTCAGTAACTTAATGGTAACTTAATTACTTTTGTGTTTTCAGTAATTGTAACTATAACACGTTACAATTATGTAGTAACTTTAGTAACTGAATATGACCAGTTACATTTTCATGCTACAAATGTAAAATATTTTAAAATGTTCGGTTTTTAATGCGTAGTATTTAAGAAATTATACCTGAGGCTGAAGAATTTGTTGAATTTTCGAATGCCTTAGTATGCAAATGCTAATACGGAACACAGGAATACCTTCTTGTACTTAGTCGATAATAAATAATATTTGACGGATCCTATTTGGGTGGTGACAGCTTTTTCCAGTAATGTTTAATTCTTTAACAACTAGAACCTCTTTGAGCAGGTATGCGGATTACTGGGAAGTACATTCCTAACGCCTGTGCGCAGGTTGGGGGTGTCTAATTCAGACGAAAATACATTCACCGTCTCTATATTTCAATAATAACGAAAAACAAAATAGAATCCTGGGAAAATCCCAAAAACATCGTTGAACCACCGCCTCTAAGCTCTAAGCCTGCTCCTTCCCCCACGTATAGAATATTTGCTAATAAACAATTGCTTATAAATGTGTGTTTCTGTTGATATTAAGTTGGTAGTAATTTCATGTACAGTAGTAGCGTCTCATAAAAAAAGGTAACTTAAAAAATAACGAGTTACTTTATAGTAACTTAGTAACCTATTCAAGTTACTTTTATAATTCTGTAACTTAGTAACTTACTTAGTTACTTTTTTGCCGAATAACTGATTAACTTACTTAGTTACTTTTTTAGAGTAACTTACCCAACACTGCTGCCTACATATCAATGGGGCTATATGTTCTAGTCCAACAAAAGCCATTTAATCGCGCATCAATATAGTAGTACTCCACCTATAGTAAAGAAAAAGGCATGAGCCTATAGGCTGCAAATTGGGAAGGAAAAAATACCAACTTACCCGATTGGGGGAGAGAGGGGAGCACAAGGAAATCCTCATAGATGTGAAAAAGAGCCCTGAGGAGTTCAAGATGATATAAGTATCGAATGATACCGCAATTTTCTGTTAGTTTCGCTAAAACTCCAAGTGAAAACTAGTTGCCAACGCACTGAACAAGGGCCGATAATCTGGTATCCGGATGGCTCAAAAACAGAGGAAGTGGTAGGCATAGGTATATATGGCCCTGATATAAGGCTTTGGGCTAAATTTCTTCTGTGTTTCAGGCCAAAACCCAGGCTATTAAAACATGCACAAATGTGAACAACGAAATAAACCACCTACACGGCAGAATATGTATCTTCTCCAACAATCAAGTAGCTGTTCTAGCCGTAAATGCAGATACAATCCAATCAAACCTATTATAGGAATGCCTGAGAAAAATTACATTAGGTCACTACAGAGGAATAAAGTATCTTTAAAATAGGTCCCAGGGCGTCTACAAGCAAAAGGCAATGAAATTGCAGATTAACTTGCAAGGAAAGGCGTCGAAACCCCATTCATATATCCACAACCATTTTGTGGAGTCCCCGGCTGCTTGCTAGAACATCTGAACAAGAACTGGTTTGACCAAAAAAACTTAAACACTGGGAAGAAACCCCAAAACAAAACCGTGCACATTTATTCATCTCAATCCACTTGCAAAAAAAAGGCTCACCAAGAATTAGATCTTAGCAAAAATAACCTAAGTATAAATGCAGGACTAGATGATAGATATCTAAAGCAAATCGGCATAGGTCAGGACAGTACTTGCCGTTTCTGTCACGAAGACAATCAAACAGCGGACCACAACTCTGTGAGTGTGATACACTAATCCGCAAACGTTTGTACTGTCTAGATGGCTGACTAACACTCTCAAATCTTGGGTCACTCAATTTCAAAGAGATCCTATGTTTCGTAGAGTATGTTGGACTCGGAGAGGAACTTTTAGAAAGGTCCACAATAGATCTTTCAGGTCGCAATGGAAAAGAGGCCGACATGCCTGGACAATTGATATATACAAGTCTACAATCTACAACCCACGTCTTTATCTTTAAGATAACGGCCTATTCGAACTACAAATATGTCGTAACTTGAATAATGTATAATAGAACGTATCTCCGATATTACATATCGAAATTTTGCAAATATGTTTATAATGTTAAGCTAATCACGTATCATTTTTGAAGGTGCGATATCAATCGCTGTTTTAAGGAATTCTTCATTTGGTCTAAGTATTGTTCGTCTTCTTACACAAAAACAATTCAACGCAGATCATCAAGAAGTTGCAAGCTCAATATTTTGAAAAACATATCTAAAGAATCCACTCATTGTTAGGAATAGGTAACAGGCATAGCCTGCGTATAGTTTGAGTCCTATTCTGGTAAGAAAATTGGGTGCCAATACATTGTGCGGTCTACCGTCACTTTACTACTATTATAGTATCCGGTCTACCGTCGCATTACTACTGCAGCACTTTGCGGCTATATGTATATTACGGTTAGGGTGTTCAAGAACATATATCGACTCCAATAAACAAAAATGTAGGGAAACAATTTATTTTCAGTTTCAGATACTACACCTGATCTGTATACTTGTCTAACATCATCCAAAAACGCAACAAAGTAGTCATCGGACTCTATCTTTAATAACTTCCAGCAGTAATGGTCCAAATGAGACTGGAAATGTTAATGTTGAACGCCCCTCATTTTTTCAAAATTCGGACCTTTACGTCCAGCCAAGATCTTTCGCTTTCTTGAGTATGGGCTCCTATCACCGGTTGGTAACCGAGTTGATTCAAATTTCCGTAATGCTGACCATTCGTCGGAATGAATAACTGATCCCAAATCAGATTCCCGGTCGATTATTGGAGCAGCTCTGTCCCACCGCTGCACCAAAAAATAGCGACAATCAGATTCTTTCTTCATTTCAAACACCGAAGGGCCATCGATTCTTCTACCATGGTTTTGGACTTCAGCGTCGCCGTCTTCAGATTCTGCAGGTTCGTCGCCGTTTAACATCCGACCACGATTGTATTTTCGGCGACCATCGAATCTGGCTTCCTCAATTTGGATGGGACTATCTGTGGTGCCTACCATTCACCCCTTTTTTTCACAGGAAACGATAACACTGCATATTTTTCGGCACCTATTATACCAATCACTGATGGTGTTTGGCGATTTCCCCGGAAGAGCAGCGGCATTACCCATAGGAATTTAGTGAAAAAGAACACGAGCTCCAGAATATCGCACAGGCTGAGCTTGGAGTTTAGTTTGTTGTTGGATGTTTGTATAATGGAAAAACTCGTTGCCTCTTCGTACTGACCGTGTCACTTGACATTCCTTACGAGAGCAACGAAGCGACTCCTCTTCTTCTGCATTACACTCCCACATCGATGACACTGTTGTGCTTGTGGTGGTTCATCCAGAAGTCCATGTTCCCTTAGATATTTTTCACCTTCTATATATACACTCCTACACAATGCTAGAAAATCCCGTAAAGTATTGAAAGTAAGTCTTAATCCCACGAAATATGTAGAAAATGTGTATTATTTGAAATTTAAAAATAAATGAAAGTGTAGCGGCATACTGGCGCCTCAAGATCGTGGGAGACATCCCCATGAGAAATGCACTTTTAGGAAAGTCATAAATTCTTCGGCACTGTGAACGGAAATCAAACAATAGGTTTACCACCTTTCTAGCAAGAGAGGTCCTGTAAAGCAGTTCCACAACGGAAGCCGCACGAAAGCTTTTACAGTCTCGGCTGCCGTCAGAACGTGGGAAAATGCCTCCGGCCAGGAGTTGTCGACACAACGGAAGAAAGCATCCCCGGGTGGGAAACTGGAAGTGAAAAATGCACCACTCCCGCTGCAACCTTCGACGGTTACGCACGCGAACACAATTACGTTGCCTTATTTCGTTTCACTTATGTTGTATATATTATTAATAAATTGTTATAGTACAGTATATTATTATATTCATGGTGGTTTTATTTAAACAAATAAATCCCGCCAAAGTGGTGACCCCGGTGTTTAGTGAAGCGAACGGCGAACTTTACAAAATTCGTGTTTACCTGTGTCTGGTGTGTATGTGTAAATGCTCCGAAATAACGCGTAACAACTAAAGTGCTTCTTCAGCGCCGTTTTTTAAACAAAATCGAGATCTCGGTCGTTTTAAAATATTGTTTTCGCGTCCAACAAACAGCAAGTGCCGCAAAATGTTACGTAACGACAACTTGGGCACGGCACAATCAGAAGAGCAGCCACCTACACCTGCAACGGAAGTCAGCAGGGTTTCAATTCGCGTCCCTCCATTTTGGCCCGAAAAACCTAAACTCTGGTTTTGCCAGCTGGAAGGACAATTTAATTTAAATGGCATCACCCAGGATACAACAAAATTTTGGTATGTCATATCACAACTAGACAATAGATATGCGCAAGAAGTAGAAGACATCATCACTTCGCCTCCGGCAACCGACAAATACGAAGCTGTAAAGACCGAGTTGATCAGCCGCCTTTCAACGTCACAAGAATTAAGACTCAAACAATTGCTGGAGCACGAAGAGATTGGCGACAGGACGCCGTCACATTTTTTGCGACATCTGCGAAACCTGGCCGGAAATACAGTGCAGGACGCGTTCCTGCGCACGCTTTGGCTAAATCGCTTGCCCAGTGCCATGCAAGCAATTTTAGCAACTCAGGCAGATTTAAGCCTCACAAAAATTGCCGAAATCGCGGATAAAATTAAGGAGACCAGCCCAGCTGTGCAAATTCACGCCATACCAGCCATTTCCCCAGCTGTCAGTGGTTCCATGGACACGGAAATTCGGGAATTAAAGGAGCAGGTTAGACAGTTGACTTTTCAGATAAGTGAATTTTCGCGGGCACGTTCCCGTGACCGACGGCCATCCCAAAATCGTAGCAGCTCACGCAATTCACGCTACAGGCGCCGCGACGATACCACACCGACAGAAGCGTACGGCAGATGTTGGTACCACCGCATTTTTGGTCCAGAAGCACGAAAATGTAGGCCACCATGCAACTATTCAGCGGGAAACGAACAAACCCATCATTAAACGCGGTCGTTAATGATGGCGTTACGATTGGCCGATTATTCGTAACAGACAAAACATCAAAAATAAATTTTCTGATAGATACGGGCGCCGACGTCAGTGTATTTCCGCGAACATTAATAAAAAGACGATTAACGAAATCTACCTACGAGATGTTTGCAGCCAACGGTACTCCAATAACTACATACGGTCCAATTACACTTTCTCTCAATCTCGGATTGCGTCGTAATTTTCAGTGGCGATTTGTTATAGCAGACATTGACAAAGCAATTATTGGTGCGGACTTCCTTAGTTATTATGAACTTCTAGTTGACATTCGGAACCGTAAACTGGTGGACTCTCTGACTTCATTGTGCGCGATCGGACGGGTTACGATAGGCGCGATAAACGCATCAATTAAAACAGTGGTAGGCGACACGCGTTACCACGAACTTCTCGCGCGTTTCCCTGATATCACGCGACCCTCCGGCGTACAACGTGCTGTAAAACACAACGTTACGCATCACATCGAGACAACATCCGGTGCTCCAGTTTACTGCAAACCACGAAGGCTGCCTGCAAACCGTTTCCAGTCAGCAAAATCCGAGTTTGACACAATGCTGCAACAAGGATACGTTCGACCTTCAAAAAGCGAATGGGCGTCGCCTTTGCACCTGGTGCCAAAGAAATCCGACGGTTTCCGTCCCTGCGGTGACTATCGTGCTCTCAACGCCCGCACTATTCCAGACCGCTATCCGGTGCCACATATTGAAGGATTCGCGCAAATGCTGTATGGTAAGAAAATTTTCTCTACGGTCGATCTCGTAAAGGCTTACTACCAGATACCTGTCGAGCCCCAGGATGTTCCAAAAACCGCCGTCACGACCCCTTTCGGACTATTCGAATTTGTTGTCATGCCAATGGGTCTTAGAAATGCAGGTCAAACTTTCCAAAGATTTGTTGATCACGTATTGCGCGGCCTTAATTTTTGTTATGCATACCTGGATGACATCCTCATAGCTTCCTCGAACGAAGAGGAACACTTACAGCACCTGGAGGAGCTTTTCACACGACTAAATCACCACGGAATTGTTATCAACCCCGTCAAATGTGTTTTCGGCGAACGGCAAGTAAAATTTTTAGGTTACTCCGTTGACGCGACCGGAACCAAACCACTTCCGGACAAAGTCGAAGACATAGTGAAGTTCTCGAAACCGGAAACAGTTCAACAGCTCCGAAGATTCCTAGGGATGGTGAATTTTTACAGGCGTTTTATACCCAAGGCAGCCGAAATGCAATTTCCACTAAATAACCTGCTGAAAATTCCACACGCAAAAGGCCAAACCCCCGTACAGTGGACACCGGAAGCGGAAGAAGCGTTCACGAATATGAAGAATGGACTTGCAAATGCAACATTGTTAGCACACCCAGCTGCAGAAGCGCCGCTCTCGGTAACCGTCGACGCCTCTGACCACGCTCTGGGCGCCGTTTTGCAACAGTATGTGAACATCGGATGGCAACCACTCGCTTTCTTCACAAAGGCACTTACTTCTGCTCAACGTAAATACAGTGCGTACGACCGCGAATTACTCGCTATTTACGCAGCGGTAAAACGTTTCCGTTTCGCAGTTGAAGGACACCATTTTGTTATTTATACAGATCACAAACCAATTACATTCGCGTTTCACCAGAAACTTGAAAAGTGCTCACCGCGACAGTTCCGTTATTTGGATTTTATTGGTCAATTTACCACGGATATTCGACACATTTCCGGAAAGAGAAACATCGTGGCCGATACTCTTTCGCGGGTGGAAGAAATCAAGTCAATTAACTATAACGCGCTCGCGGAATCGCAAGATTGTGACACCGAACTAAAACATTATTTACAACCTGGTTCAACCTTGCAACTAAAGAAAATTTATATGCCCGCAGCAAACGTACATTTATACTGCGATTTTTCCACAGAGACTGCCCGACCATTTGTAACGAAACCATTTAGAACACAAGTGTTTAATTCGTTGCATGGTTTAGCACATCCCGGTATACGCGCGACTAGCAAACTTATAACCGAACGTTTTGTGTGGCCCTCGATTAACAAAGACTGCAGAAATTGGTCACGCAGTTGTATTTCCTGTCAACGAAATAAAATTACTAAACATGTTTCAGCTCCCTTGGGTGATTTCAAAATTCCAGAGAATAGGTTTGAACATGTCCACATCGACATCGTGGGTCCCCTGCCGTACTCCGATGGGTTCCAATATTGCCTCACCTGCATCGACCGATTTACAAGGTGGCCTGAGGCTATCCCCATAGCTAACATTACTGCAAAAACCGTTGCCAAGGCATTTTACAGTGGATGGGTAGCGCGTTTCGGAGTACCCGCGAGAATTACTACAGACCGCGGACGCCAGTTCGAATCTTTCCTGTTCAAAGAATTAGCCCACTTGACAGGAACTGAGCACCTGAGAACCACATCTTACCATCCACAGGCCAACGGGATGGTGGAGCGTTTCCACCGCCAATTAAAAGCCGCAATAAAATGCCACGAAACCGAGGATTGGACCGCCAGCCTACCAGCTGTTCTTCTTGGCATCCGCACAGCCCACAAAGAAGACCTAGGTACAACGGCGGCCGAGCTTACCTATGGAAGCACCATCCGCCTACCTGGAGAATTTTTTCATTCAAACCCAGCACGAGATACGTCCGACTTTGTGAAGCAACTTCGCCAACGAATACGTCGGCTACGACCAACACCAGCTTCCCGCCACGGTGGTTTATCTACATTTGTTTTTCAGGAACTGGCCACCTGCGAAAATGTATTCATACGCCACGACGCCGTTCGACGCCCCCTACAACCACCTTACGACGGTCCCTTCCGAGTCATATCCAGATCCGAGAAAACGTATGTTGTCAACATCCGGGGCAGAGATGAAACCGTCAGCGTCAACAGGCTGAAACCGGCGTTTATATTGGTCGACGATAATCAGATTCCCAATAAACCTACGATAATCCACGACGGCATTCCAGCACATCCAGGTCCATCCACGTCAAACCAGTCGCAGCAGCCCAAAGCAACCACACGCAGTGGACGCCATGTTCGTTTTCCAGAGCGCTACGAAGCCCAAAATTAAATATCGTTATCACTGGCCAGGGGGTGATGTAGCGGCATACTGGCGCCGGAAGGTCGTGGGAGACATCCCCATGAGAAATGCACTTTTAGGAAAGTCATAAATTCTTCGGCACTGTGAACGGAAATCGAACAATAGGTTTACCACCTTTCTAGCAAGAGAGGTCCTGTAAAGCAGTTCCACAACGGAAGTCGCACGAAAGCTTTTACAGTCTCGGCTGCCGTCAGAACGTGGGAAAATGCCTCCGGCCAGGAGTTGTCGACACAACGGAAGAAAGCATCCCCGGGTGGGAAACTGGAAGTGAAAAATGCACCACTCCCGCTGCAACCTTCGACGGTTACGCACGCGAACACAATTACGTTGCCTTATTTCGTTTCACTTATGTTGTATATTATTATTAATAAATTGTTATAGTACAGTACATTATTATATTTGTGGTGGTTTTATTTAAACAAATAAATCCCGCCAAAAAAGTAAGTGGATCTTAATGACCCTAATCCAACGAAGTATGTAGATAATGTGTATTACTTGAAATTTGAAAATAAATGAGTAAGTGGATTCAAATGACCCTATATACAATGATGTATAATAAGTCACTTTACCAACACCAAAAAGTAGTAAAAAAATTGTTTAAAATTACTCTTTCGACTACCAATTTCGCAATTAGTTTTCAATGGTAGGTTTCGGCTAACAAAATATTGACAGCTGTCAACGTTAGCATATACTGTGTGATAGACCACATACTACAGTAGAAACGTGACGGTAGATCGCATATACTGTATGATAGACCACATACTATAGTAGAAACGTGATGGTAGACCGCATACTATAATGACACCCAATATTGCTCTTTTTGAAAAGTCAAAAGTCAATTCTGAAATCATCAATAATATAGCAACACAGCCTATACCTTGTACATTGATGGGTGTACCAATCCCCACCACCAAAGCAAATCCATTTTAAAAATACCCCCATAATAGGAACCGCATTTACTTCTTAGGAAGCAGAGTTACCTAAGTGTTCCCCTACCGGAATTTTTACAAAATTTACTAATAATAACTGTAATAATACCAACGTTTTCTTTATTAATTACATTATACATAATATCAGTATAATTTCTTAAGCATTATGTATACTACTTCGGGCCTGGGTGCTGTAGCCATTATACAGTTACGCGAAACGACTTCAGATTATTTATTTATTAATTCACACATGCATTGTGTACAAACAGAATTAGTTCCTTAATGAAAATGTATTTACTAATTGTATTAACATTATAATTGATACTTATTACGCTTTTTAATTAATACAGCTCGTGATAATTACACCCATGAGATGTATGAATTAGTATTAACTTTAGATAGCATGTTATAAATGACTTTTTATAGTTAGTTTATGAGATTCTCCACTAAACTAAATTCTTATTTAATTAGAATCCCAGCCAAATATAACACCTTGGGACTATTAACCTTGCAGAGACTCCTTGTGAAATATGCATATATACTTAAAAATTCAAATGTAATCTTTTTTATTGTTAATGCCATGATTAGGTGTTGGCATTCAATTCTAATGATACATAAAATAATGTCAATCTGCTCTCTTATCTTCTCAATTAAATCAGGTATACTTATAATTTATACATAGGTCCCGATTTTTCTGGAGCTTTCCCTATTTTTGGGCCGATATCCCAAGATATATTTGCGGGATTATTGTGTGTCCCGATTTTCAGAAACACATAATTTTTAGTTATCGTAAATACGCAATTTACAATAAAATAAATATGACAAACATGTTGGTTAACGGTTTCTTTCACGAGAAATACTAGTCAATACTGTGAAATTTATTCTACAGCATTTATGTGCGGTTAATTAATAGTTTAAGATGCTTTTGAATGAGATTTGAAGAAAACTACTACGAACGTCGTCCACTATTGTCGCTTTGCTGATTCTTTTACTTGCTCTAACTCTAACAAATGAAAAACTATTCCCCCAAGTAATATACGTTTCTCATGCTAACTACACTTGATTTTTTTCTATTTTCGCCGATTTTCAGTAGACAAGTCATCTTTAGATTTCCCAACGATCGAGGCGTTATTTAAAATTGACTACCAGCATCTTCAACAGGTTAATTTCGTGTCTATGCCGTCTGTCCCAATTTCTTAGTTACCTCAACCCCGGAGCTAATATTTAGAAGCTAGTTCTAAGCAAGTGCGGTAGAAATGGTGCATATTTGTATGTATATGATCAATACATTTATCAATGCAAATAAGAAAATTTCATACCCAACATCCAACCCAAATAATAAACCATTAGGTATTAAATTAGCAGTTACGCATATTTACAAAGTACATAACCTACATATTACATCAGATTTGTTTTTGAAAATTCGAATTCAACTGAAAAGTATCGGTTGCAGTGATGAGAATGTTATGCAGTAATTTAAAAAAACTCTTGCCATGTTGTGGCCCGGACTAGAATGACAACACACGATTATAATCAAAGTAGAAGTAGAATCAAATTCTATAAGATTACGTTTTCACTGTACTAATTATTTCCAATTTGCGGACCGAGTTATATTTTTCGAAGGCAAATTCTGGAAATGTTGAAATATTTTCGTTGTGATAGTATTTTCCGAAACCTATAGATAGTGTAGATTTTGCAATACCTTACCGAACGGGGGAGTGAGCAAAGATAATGTCACGTAAACGCAGAGTTGGTTTGTAACGCTTTATTAAGTGTCGCAGCACCATAACGATCTATACAAGAACATCTCGAAGAGCCTGCCTCATTACAAGCGTTTAATATAGTACTAGACTCGTGATTGCAAAATTTGCTATACTATAGATTTGCGAGTATATTATAATTTTGGGGGTGCGTTATATTAGGCAGGCATTGCAGTAATTAAAGACTTCGGTAGTGCCTCAAGAGGTGCCAATAAACTGGGAAAAATCATATATTTAAGGAAATAATTGGTTTAAATCCCTAGCGATTGGTACAGTTACAACCAATGGATCCTGCTATTTACTTCGGGGGACAGTCGGTTTAGACAAAGATAGACCTTCATAGAAGGAAACAATTACATTTGATTTTTGATGTCCATATTTCGAGTTTAAATATACGTATAACTTTTGAACAGTTCAAGATTGAAATAAAATTATCAATCAAAAATCATTCAGTTTCAGAGAAAACGTCATTAATGTATTAATACATATCTTACATCTCAGCTTATTTATTACTGTTGAAAAGAAGACACTATTCAAAGCATAGAGCGTAGTGTACGAGTTCAACTTTCATTGCGTATACTTTCCACCTATTTTAACTTTTAGTTAGTGATTTCCCACTAGATGCCTAGCGTCAACAAGTTCTATATATAAATCGGATATTCATCTGCGTTTTTGTATGTATTACAGTAATACGGCGGGGTGTGTGTGTAGACGACTTCCTCGATGGTACACCCTGGGCAACGTTACTAACGACTAAAAATCTACACGAAGAGGGAAGCCTGCAAAGAAAACGAATCAACAGCAACCAAGGAATAATAAACATTAACAATGGGCCACAAGTATACTCGAAACTATGTGGGGCAACTAACCAAATGTATCGGACCTTCTCTCCGTATTCTACAATTAAACATCGAAGAATCAAGTAGGTCCAAAGCGATTTATCTTTCTAGAATTGCTAATGATAGCAAAGCAGATGTAATCAGCATCCAAGAAACCCACATAGATAACGTGCACGACCTTATCTCTGAGAATCCAGGATCTGCTATGTATGTCCGACAAAATATTGATGATTATACTCGTCTTCCCCCTCACAGAGCGCCTTACCTCGAAGTGGTGCTTCAGGCAAAGATCGGTAGGATATTTGCTATTGGAATACATAAATTGCCTAACTGCGTGTGGCAGCAACAACAATCTATATTCTCAAACCTGCACCCGGCAGTGCACATTGAGGACTTCAACAGCCACCATAATCAATGGGGATACGCAACAACCGATCGAAACGGAGAAATTTCAATGACTGGGCTGATATCAATAAAATCTACCTAGTATTCGACAATAAAGACCGGAAAACATTCCATTCGGCTAGATGGCAACGAGATTATAACCCGGACCTATGTTTTGCAATAACCGATAGCTCATGAAAACCACTACAAACTAGAAGAGTACAGCTTTCCGAATACGCAACACAGACCAGTACACATAGTCACAGATATATAAATCCGGATAATGAATACTGCACCAATTCCCAGATGGAACTTCAGCAGGGCTAACAGGACTAAGTTTGCACAAAAAGTAGACGAGGGTCAAGAAAGTATCTCCTCAGGGGTGAAAAACTATAAAGAGTTAGCTAATATCACATGGAAAGTGCATTAGTAAATATCCCACGGGGATTTCAGAAAAACAATATGAAAGCAGCATTAGTAAGTAACCCAAGGGAATTTCGGAAAAACTATATCCCATGCTGAACTAATGAAACAGAAGAATTATATAAAAGATACCAAGAACCAGATAGCCAGAGGTATTACAATCCCTAGACCCGACACGACGTGAAAGATGGATAACTACTACCGGCGAACTTACCGTCACTCACTCCAGCAGAAAGAGCTGGCCTCTACTGAGACAGCTGGGAGGGGCCGTCTGCCACCAACTCAAGACTTAAGAATTGACCATAACTAAATTGCAGACGTATACAAAAAGCCACTAACGCAGTACTGGTAGACAAAAGCTTTTCGAGAGAAATCAGGAAGGAAGTACGTAATTCCCAAAGAGAGCTCCCGAATGAGACACAGTTGACAATACCAATTACAACAGAGAAACTAAGCACAGCTATCAAAAAACTAAAACTAAGGAAAGCTCCCTAGGTTGGATAACGTATTCCCAGAATTCATAAAAAACCTCGGAAAAAAATCTCGAATCTAGTTAACTGATTTGTTTAACAATATACTACAGTCCGGACAAATTTCTAATTGGTTTAGAAATGCAAAAATCTTAGCGACCCTTAAACATGGAAAAGACCCAACAAGCCCCGCTAGTTACCGACCAATAGCCTTGCTTAGTACTACTTACAAACTGCTAGAAGGAGTACTATATACAAAATAGCCTCAGCTATAAATGAATCTCTTCTTCCAGGACAATCAGGATTTAGACCTAAGCGAAATTGCTGCGACCAGATATGGGCCCTCACAACTTACATAGAAGCAGGTTTTCAGAGATGCCTCAAAACAGCAGTAGCATTCATAGGACTATTCACAGCTTACGACACGGTGTGGAAAAAGGCCTGATGTTCAAACTACAGAAGCGCATACCGTGTTCTAGAATCCTTATCCTAATCCAGAACACGCTCAGTAACCGCAGAATCCGAGTATTTATCAATAACAGAGCCAGTAAAGCCCGCACTCTAAAAAAGGGGACTACCACAAAGGTCGTTGTTAGCCCCGTTATTATTTAACGCTTATATACCCGACATGCCCAATACAACATATCGCAAATTTGCATATGCAAACGACTTAGCAATCGCTACACAGCACCAACACTTACAGACAAGGGAAGTTGTATTAACCGAAGATCTAGCTAAACTCGACAAGTACTACAGAAGGTGGCGCTTACTCCCAAATCCGAACAAAACGGAAGTATGCGCCTTCTAACTTAACAACCGCCAGGCACACCAACAACTGTCCATGATATTTGGAGGGCAACGCATAAAACATAATTGTAATCCCACCTATCTCGGGGTAACACTAGATAGAAGCCTCACCTATAAACGGCACTTCAAGTTAGCAGGCACGGAGAACAAGTGCTACAGCAATGGTTTATTCAGCAGCTGAGTACTGTAAGCCTGTATTGTATGGTATAATAGTGCGCACACTTGAAAAGTAGATGTTCAACTTAATGACACTATGCGGATTATTTCCGGCACAATAAAAACCACCCCGATCACTTGGCTCCCGGTACTAACAAACATTGCTCCTCCTAATCTAAGAACATGATCTCCGACTAACAAGGAAGTTCAATTACAGAACCTCACAACAGACTCTGTCTATCTCTAAAAACTTCACAATCCCCCAGCCCGTCGCCTCAGATCTCATTCTCCAGCATGGTAGGAAAATCTGGAACTGTTTAATGTTACCGACACATGGAAAGAGGCAAAGGAAGGAGATAATAATATTGAAAACAAGTTTATTGTTAAGAATGCATCTGAAAAATTACCAGGTACTGAACTCCCCAGGCATTTATAGTGTCGCTTAAACCGATTCAGGACAGGACACGGTAAGAGTGGTGGTCAGATGATGGCGGTCAGATGATGGCAACATAGGGAATTCAAGAAACACCACAATGTAATTGCGATTCACCTGTACAATCGATAACCCACATTGTGAATGAGTGCGAATACCGCAAGTTCAATAGAGGCATTGAAGAACTCAATAGAGGCATTGAAGAACTCAACAGAGGGACTCTCCAGGCTATCCAGTGGCTACAAAACTTGAACATTGACATATAAACACATGTTTACCAAATACGGCTAATTACCCTATATTGCTTTTGCATAATATATATCACTAGTTTATAAGATTGTAATTTATAGTTTATACTTCATATATTAGAAGTTTTTAGTTTGTACTATTATATTTTATATTTACACTAACACTATTTATAATTTTGTACTTGCGGTCTACACTAAATCTATTTATAACCCTGCATTTGCCATCTTCATTTGTATGATATATTAATGTCTACATGCATTGTATATTACTTTGTACTGTATTGTGAAGCTTCCCATACGCAATAAATAAATAACAGTAATACAGTTTTCAATACAAATTATTATTAATAATTGAGAAAGAAAAACATCGTAGGGTTGTACTATTGGAAGTTAATACAAATCAAACATGGTTCGTAGCCTACAGGTTCAGGCAGTAATAATTAATGAAATTACCCTTCAGCATGGCTAAGAATTATTCTATTAAAATGCTAACTTCAAAAACTATTGAATCTATCTGACACTGCGACTATGCGTTTATAACACGCAGGAATTACATAAAACTATATATAAGATAAACATATATCTATTATTAGAGCTTTCGCAAGTAGACCAATTGATGCAGTAAGAAACGGAAACGTAATGCTAACGTTTCATGCGATACCATTAACTAACGATCTCATATACTAAATAAGTGCTTCAGGCAGGCTTTCATTCTCACAATTACCTGCAATTCTGTAAATAAGCTACGTTTTCCTAGCGGCGTTTAACGTGACCGTGACCGTAATACCATGTAAGTTTCTTTGGTGGGTAGCTCGAAACTGTGGAACTGGGATAACCGCGCCAACAAAACCAAAAGGAGATAAATTACCGGCGCCGCGATGCAGCACATAAACTTACATCGGATGCTTAACGGCCGGAAAATTATAACGCCGCGAAGACAAACATCTTCATCTTAACTAAAATTCCATTTAGCGGGATGAATTTAGCTTTTACTGCAACCGAATTATTCCTAGATATATCAAATTTATGAAGCGGGACGAGACGGGGAAAAATGTCAAGACACCACTAAAAATGCTTTCGAAACAATTTATTTGCAGCTCTGTTAATGTGCAGTTAAGTTGCTACATTACCTGGGAATTAGAAACAGCCTTTATATTTGCTCTCGCATTACCGTAAAACTGCAATTTATAGACTGCAGGTTGTAACAGCAGCTGTATTTAAAAAAAAAACAATTAAAGTAATTAATGTACAACGTTTTCTTCCATTTGTAAAACGAGCAAATTGCAGACAATCATGAAATACGTGAAATTCCGACTGCTTAAACAAGGATCGACGCTAGCATGGAAACCATTACAGCTATCAATTTGCATCATGCACTTTTTAATAACCAACGATAACTATTTTTACGTATCTAAAAAGCTCAAACGCTTATGGTATTTACGAAAAATACCTACGTATAGAACGTGGCTGAACCCCACACTAAACTCGCGGTTAGAGCTTATTTCTTTAGGTTGAAATATTTTCATATAGTAATAGCTGAACCCGTCAGGCACGCGCCACGCCTTACTTGGCTGTTTCTGTAAAGGAATAAGTCATACATAAACTGCGAGTTATACAGTATACAGCATATATAATAATTGTACATCACACAGGACGTCTCTCGCATTCCCTTTTCCACTTGTCTCCAGTCTTTTCCTCCCAGATTTCTTGCTGCCATACTCTCGTATGCCCGCAATCCAAGTTCGAAGCGGTCTTCCTCTTTTCCTTCTTTGAGGTAATCTCCATTTTGGTATTTTTTGCGGCCGTCTCTCGTCCTCCATCCTTTGGACATGCCCGTACCACTTAAGTCTTTTCTCCTTTATATTGTCCATAATTGTTTCTTCTACACCCATCCTTCTTTTTAGTTCTACATTTAGGATTCGAACCAGTTTCGTTAAGCTACAACTACGCCTCCAGTCCATCATTTCTGTTGCTCTTATTGTCTCCGTATTTCTTTTTGTGATTTCTCATGCATCACTCCCATACGTTGCTATACTATGTACAATTCCGTCATATATCATTCTCTTTGCTGTGGTGGATATGCTCTTTGACCATAGTATCCGATGTAATTGTCTTATTGTTGTTTTTGTCTGCGTCATTCTTTTTTTTTTGGTTTCTTCTCCGCTACCGCTTCTCCGGAACTTGTGAAGGTTGTTCCTAAATATTTAAATTGGTTTACATGTTTGATTATATCATCTTATAAATCGAGATCATGTCCTTCTGCCCTTACTGCCATGTACTGTGTTGACCTGCAGTTCCCACCTCGCATACTCCATTTTTAACTTTCTAAACATGTAATTTATATCTATGTATCTTCAGAGAACAACATCTGATCATCTGCACAGTGCAGTGAGTACAGGTAGTCATCCTGAAGTTGTATGCCCATGTTTCTGCAGTGACGCTTCCAATGCGTTAGAGCAGTTTGCAGATGTATCTTAAATAAAGTACGGGCTAAACAGCACCCTTGTCCCAGGCCCTTTGTTTACGGTGAATTTTTCCGATAGTGTTGTTCCTATCTTGACTTGACTTGTTATATCTGTATAGGTTTCTTACTGCTTTGATGTAGATTACATTCCTTTTGGTGTAGATTATAAAAAGACCATTTTGAAAGGTGGATTGGGGAGAGGAATATATCTTCTCCAAGCACGAAAACAAATTTAAACTTATTTTTAAATGTTTATGGGGGTGGAAAATGTATTTTAAAGAACAGAATATTTACGGTGGTAGTACTAGTTGTCGGCACTAAACTTTTTAAAAGTATTGCGATAATGATACCGATACTTTATCAAAAAAATATCGTGATACCAATACTGGATACGTATTTCAGAAAATATTGCGATACGAATAGTCGATACTTAAAAATGTATCGCTATACTTTTAGCGATATCTTTGCTTTGAGGAACGGCGAGTAAAAAATAATAATGCTATAATTAGGTAGTTTAATTTTTAAACCTATGCTTAGTAGTTATTAATATTATTAAATGTATAGAAACATATAAGTTACAGATAAGCTTTATTCGCTTTTACAAGAAGCTGCACTGAGAAATTATTATGCGTCAGCTCCTGTCTTTGATGGCTCAACACCGAATTAGTCGCACTAAAGTCTTTCAACGGAAGCATTTGCAGGAAGGGTCGTAGTATCAAGTACATATTTTAAGGAACAGTTGTTTTACGTCCTTAAAGCTTGATCCACAAAATAAGTTAAAAGACACCTGTTAACGATTAAAATACTTCAAGAAGCTCGACGGTAAGATAAAGTATTGAGTATTGATTGCTGCTGCTATTTAGTAATGAACCTAAAAATTTTAAGAAGAAATTTTTTTTTTTTATATTATATGTTTATTAGCAATCAGAATATTAGTACATTCTATGAGCTAATGTTTTGTATTATAACTAGGCTTGATTGATAGACTCCCAGTGGAGTCATCCCTCCTTTAAACAGCTAGGTCTTTTGGCCACTTCTTCTGGAGGCGTCTGAGTTGGGGGTCTTCTGTCAGTGGTGGAAGAGTTTCATTTGGGTGAAGCTCCAGGGCTGTTTGGTGCTTAATAGCATACTGTTTGATTACGTCTTTCACGTAAGGGATGTTGAGGTCTACATGGAGTGTCTGATTTGTCACGTACCAAGGTGCGGCTGCCATAGTACGGATGGCTTTGGATTGAAAACGTTGTATTACTTCAACATTCGATCGACTTGCGCAACCCCATAGCTGACAGCCATAGGTCCAGATTGGTCTGATAATTGACTTGTATAATAATATTTTGTTTTCTAGGGATAGATTGGAGTTTTTCCCAATGAGCCAGTACATCTGCTTCAGTTTTAAGTCCATTTGCTTCCGTTTCTTATTAATGTGGGTCTTCCATGTCAATCTTTTGTCAATGTATAATCCCAGGTATTTGACTTCAGTGGACTGAGGGAGGATAGTACCATTAAGGGTGACGGCTGGGCATTCTTGATGTTTTGTCGTGAATGTAACATGAGTTGACTTAGTCTCGTTGACTCTAATTCTCCATTTGAGCAACCATTGTTCAATTTGGTTTAGATGAGTTTGTAATGCAGCTGATGCTGCTACCGGGTTTTCATTACATGCGAGCACCGCCGTGTCGTCAGCGAATGTACCTATTTCAGTTGATTCTGTGGTGGGTAGGTCAGAGGTAAATAATAGGTATAACATAGGTCCCAGGACACTCCCCTGTGGTACTCCTGCACTTATTTCTTTGATTTGGGAGACCTCTTGACTGATCCTTGTTTGGAAGGTTCTGTGTGTGAGATATGATCGTAATAGAAGATAATAGTCAGAAGGAAAGGTTTTCTTGATCTTATATTGTAATCCTCTGTGCCACACCCGATCAAATGCCTGTCTTACGTTCAGGAAAGCTGCAGTGCAGAATGTTTTACTTTGTAGCGAAGTTTGGATGATGTTTGTTAGGCGGTGGCATTGTTGAATGGTTGAGTGTTGCCGTCTGAACCCAAATTGGTGATCAGGCAGCCATGCTTCTTGCATTGAATTTTCATTAATACGCCTCAGGACTAATCTCTCAAGCAACTTGGATATTGTTGGGAGTAGGCTAATAGGACGGTAGGAATTAACTTCATTGGGGGGTTTTCCGGGTTTCGGAATAAGGATTATTTGTGCGAATTTGAACTGCAGCGGCCAGTATGTGAGTCTCAGAATCCCATTAAATAGAATTTGTAAAAATTTTATTCCTTGTTCAGGCAGTTGTTTAAGTATATTTGTTGTTATTAGGTCTTGACCTGGTGCTTTTCTATTTTTCAGCCACTTTATCTCGTTCTTTATTTCGTTGACTGTAATCTTGCGTATCGGGGGAGACATTTGTAGTGGTGATTGTAGTTCTTCTTCTATATCCTGGTCGACCTCATTAGAATTTGGTTGGAAAACTTCAGCCAGGTGGTCTGCAAATGCTTCTGCCTTTTCCTTGTCTGATTTTAACCACGAGTTCCCTTGGTCACGTATTGGTGGAATATGAGTTTTTGGCTGTTTGATGCCCTTGGTAGCTTTCCAAATTGAATTATCATGAGCATTTAGTGACTGCAGATAGGTTTTAAAAGTTTCATTCTTAACAGATTTTAATTTATGTCTAAGCTGATTATTTAACTGATTAAACCTTCTTTTATCTTCAATGCTATGGGTGTGTTGCCATCTGGCTCTCGCCCGTCTTTTTTCTTTCACTATTTTCATGATTTCATTTGGTATGTTAGGACTGTTTATTTTTATATTTGTTGGCTGTGGTGTGGAGTTCCAACCCGCTTCCTGTACTATAGTTGTAAAATGGTTTGTTGCAGTTTCTATTTCTTCTGTAGTTTTTAGGCTGATGCTTCTATTGAGGTGTTGTTCAATATAATCCTTAAAGCTGTCCCAGTCAGTTTTCCTGCTAGTGAGGGAAGGACTAGGTATTTTGTAGATGACAGTAGTGCTAATAGTGGCTATTATCGGCGAGTGGTCAGACATGAGATCATAATTGGGGATGACATCCATATAGTTTGATGAGAGCCCATTTGTAATAAGAAAGTCTAGCAAGTCTGGGATTTTGCTTGGGTCCGACGGCCAATAGGTTGGACTACCAGTTGAGAGAAATTTATAATTGTTATCTGTAATAAGTTTAAATAGCACTCTGCCTTTGGTTGTTGTTAAGCGCGACCCCCAGTGCGTGTGCTTGGCGTTAAAATCCCCGCCTGCTATAAATTTCTGGCCTAGAGTTTCGAAGAACGGTTGTAAAAGATGTTGAGTTAGATTGTGCCTCGGTGGACAGTAAACAGCCGAAACGTTGATTGGAGTTTTAAGCTTTTCAACAACTTGGATTGTTGTAGCTTGTAAATAATCTGTTTTGTATTCTGGTTGTTGATAGTGGGTAATGGAACTGCGGATTAGTATTGCTGAACCACCGTGTGCTGTTCCATCAGGATGTTCAGTGTGATAGACAGAATAGTGTGGTATTTTTATGTGTGTTCTGTCAGTAAAATGGGTCTCAGACACGAGCATAATATCTATATTATTTACATTCAGGAAGTTTTCGATTTCTAGGTTTTTATATTGTAGTCCATTGGCGTTCCATAAAGCTAATCGAATAGACTTAGCCATTATTGAGCGATTTTATTGATGACGGTGCTTAGCATGTTTAGAATTATGTTATTTTGTTGAAGGAGTTGGTTAAATAGGGCTTTAAATTCGTCTAGGAATTGTTGGAGGGTTAAGTCATGATTTGGGTGATTCGAGGTATTTTGGGAGTAGGTTAGATTAGGTGGGTATGGTTGGTTGGGTTGCTGACTATTTTGTTGGCGATTTAGGAATGGAAAATTTTTTGTTGTTATCTGGGGAGGATTTCTGACTGTTGGTTGATGATTAGGTTGGTATTTCTTTTGCAGTTCTTGGTATACTGAGCATCCCTTGTAATTAGCCGGGTGCGATCCTTCGCATAATGCGCATGTGGCCTCAGTGTCCCTAGTTTTACCACAGGTTCTAGTGTCGTGGGGTCCTCCGCACTTCACACACGCATATGGTCTGTTACAATATGTTCGTGTGTGCCCGTAGTTCTGACATCGTGTGCATTGTACAATTTCGACATTTTTCCTTGGCGGCTCAAAACTGACGACTATATTCTTGAGAAATCGGATTTTATAAATTTCTTTGTTGTTCTCAGCCGGTTCAAGGTCAATGAAAAATATTGGGAGTGGGTCTTTCGTACGTTTACTCTTTATGTTTATGACGTTTCGAACTTTATGATCTAACTCTTCGAGGGCCTTTTTGATGTCTTCAATTGGGGTAGTATGGTGCACATGCTTTAGAACTACCTTGTATGGTCGGTCTTGTTTCATCTGGTAGGAGTGGTATATAATTTTGTTTTCTACCATATATGTTATTAATTTTCTGTATGTGTCAGAAGTTTTTGCATTTATTTTAACTACGTTATTAGTTAGGGATTTTGTCGTGTACTGTTCAATTTCTGCTATAGCAGTAAGGCTTTTTATCATTTGTTCATAGTTAATCACGCCTTGCACAAAAATGGGCGGCGGCTTAATTGTTAGTGTTGTTGAAGCTTGCTCATTATTTTCTGGATTATCTGAAGAATTTTCTACTAATACTGCATATTTATTTGTTTGTGGGATTGGTTGCTTTCCCGTTGTTAATGACGTGTGGTTTGTTTTTTTAATTTTTCTACGTTTACGTCCTTGAGTTTGCCAACTGTTGATGCTTTCATTTTCTAGGATTTCATCGCTGTCATCTTCATCTATTTCGATAGGTTGGTTTGATTCTTCTTGATTTTTTGTTTGTTGTGAATATTGCGATTGCTGTGATTGGGAAGTTAGAATTGTCGGTGGATTAGCATTTTGTAACATAATACCCGCACTATTCCCTTGAGGGGTATTCATGGGTAGGTTATTCGGGTATTGTTGCTAAGTAATCATGTATTGTTGCCCATTGTAGCCGCTACCGGCTGGCAGCATTGCTGCCTTAAATATTTTTCGCCTCTTAGTAAGTTATAAATTACCTTACTTACAGTAAAATCCAAAATTATTATCGACGAAGTGCTCTTGACCTCGCGTCTATCACACAAATGTTTATCACTCGACACACTTACGCCTGGTGCACGTCTTTACTCTGTGGAAGTCAAGCGAGTACTAAGAAGAAATTTAAGAATATTATAATGCTGTTCTTGTGGAATTTGATGCCACAGTACCGGCAATACATCCCTCAGCTGTTACGCAGTAGTAGGTCTTGCATTCTGATGATCCAACTTTCTCTGCAAAAGGTCCCATGCATACTCGATGGAGTTGAGGTCTGGAAATAGCGGGGGAAGAGCAAGATTTTTTATTTCCTCATCTAGAAGCATCTCTAAAACAACCCGAGCATAATGCGGCCTTACGTTGTCGTCAAGAAAATTAAAATATTCTCACGCAACAGCGTTGCGACAATTCAGAACATGGTCCATAATGATCTCTTGGCCGTAACGTTGACCCGTGAGTGTACCATTAAAGATATGGAGGTCAGTACGCCACCCTAAGGAAATTCCAGCCCATACCATAAGATTACCACCACCAAAGGCAACGACTGGTTGGGTATGCTGAGATAAGGTACGATGTCCGGCGCTACGATATACTCTCTGACGTCGGCTATCATTGATGAGACAATATCTGGACTCGTCCGAAAACAGTATATCATCCCACGGTGTCGCGCCTTGAAGCCTACGTCTTGAGCATTCCACCCGGTCTCAGGAGGCGATATGAGGCAAGTCCTACTTCAAACAATCGATTTCTTAGAGTTTGGTCGGAGACTCGATTTCCTGTGGCATTCTGGAGTACCTGCTGTAGATGTCGAGTAGTTGAAAAGGGTGCATTCTTGCATTCATTACCAGAAGTCGATCCTCACAAGGTGCTGTGATGCGAAAAATCCACTTCCAGGCTTTCTTACAGTCGTACCTGTTTCCCTAAGACGCGAAAGGGCACGTGAAATTACGTTCTGCGTGGTTCCTAACATATTATCAATGTCGACCTGGCGATCTCCTCTTCTTTGCACAGCAACGGCTAATTATCGTTGTTCTATTGTTAAATGGTTTATCTGCATTGTTGTTTATTATTAAGAAAGCAAATGTAACACACGAATAAAAAATAATGAACACAAAAGATCTTAAGAAGACAGGATTTTTCAAACACACAAACTCGACTTGACATTAATACGGTTAAACAATTGCAACTGGATTAGATTTTTTTTTGTTTTGTAACATCAAACATTGCCGCTTGGTCTAACTGTCAATAATAGACGACCATTAGCCGGCAAATACAAACGTATATGCTTTATATTACAATATCCCTATTCATTTTTGAGTTTATATCGCGAAGCGATGGTCGATACCCAGAAACTATCGCGATACTTCCGACTACTGGGTAGTATCATAATATTCCTGAGTAAAATATCAAAACAACAATGGCTATGCAATTTACACTTTTTAAAAGGTGATATTACAAACTTAAACTTAACTTTTTCAATGCTATTTTCCAGAATGCCGTATTACGAATTCACAATACAATATGGAATTCTTTATGGAATAATAAAAAACTATTAGACATAATAAACCAAACTAATATAACTTATGGGTATATACAGGGTGTATGTGAAATCGATTGATCATTTGCTTACCGCTTGATAAAAACTGTACACACTATCAATTCCACATTCTTGATAAATCAGTTATACATTTACTTCCTGGGTTAATTCCAAATACCGGATGATTGGTGGTATTGTATGAGCCTGCCACGTGAAATGTGAAAAATAGGCAACCCAAAATACATATCACATGGTACTACGATATCTACAGCGAGATCAATAATACCAATTTAAAAAAACGACTTTTCACATTCGTATTGCCAATATTTGCTTTCAATTTTGGTATAGTATGAAGTTCGGCAACGAAATTATTCAAATTTATGTGTGTATTTTGTTTTTAGTGACAGTATAGACTGTTTTATACGCGGTTGTTAGAAATCATAGAATACTAACTACCCCAAAAAACATCTAACCCCCACAATCCGCATATTATGAAATGTCAAGAGCTTTGTAGTGAATATCATAATGTGGTATTGTAGATGTGAATAAAATTTTGATAACACCGTAACTAGTTTTTTGGTTTAGGTTTAATAATCTCTGTGTAAATTCTCTACTTTTGCATAAAGTAAATGTGATCGGAAACAGCAAAACTCAGTGCCGGCACAAGGGGTTGTTTCGGCATCATTTTTGAATTTATTGACAAAATATATTGTCATTGGAAACTATACAACAGTGTTCCGCAAGATAATTTCGACGCCCTTCGCGAATGGCGCCCCGATGCGACGCATCCT
>JABXWE010050789.1:0-11419 GCA_014611495.1 Limonius californicus | reverse complement strand
TATGTAAAATCGGAACAGTATAAAACTAAAATGTTATTTGCATCAGCTATAAAACGAACAGTATGATCAAGTTATGATAAATTCTTCTGGTTGTTCACTACCTTCTAAATACTGCTCCCAGAGTAACTATCAAAAATTTGCTTAATCTGTGTAAAATTATGTCTGTTTATTGCTTGCTTAACCAAAAACCTTTATCTCGTAAGTTACTTTTGTTAATCTGTTTAATGCATTAGGTCTAGGGTTTCGGGTTCGGACATATTCGAACCCAAAAACCGCGGTTTTCTGTGCAAAAACCGAAACCGAAAAACCGACGTGGAAAACGCGGTTTTCGGGTTTTTTTCTGAAAGGAACAATTTCTGTATATTTCGAAAAGAAGATGCTTCGGAAACGGATGAAACCACCATCTGCACCTGTAAGGGATTAGGTTTTGTCATAAACTTATTCTGCTTATGGGTAGAATTGTACAGCAATAAAGATATTTTTAAGATAAAGACAATTTTTGCAGAAACTCAGTAACCGAAACAGGAATTTATGAATGTGCCATACTTTTACCACCCTTTTTGTCGGCGAAGAAATATTTAGTGTCATTTTATCGTTCCTCTTGTCACAAGATTATTATTTTAACCGCTCTTCAGCTGTGCAGTGTTTTATTAGTTTTTTTGAAAACCGATATCTACTGCGATGGTTTCTTGTGTGTACTTTGACTGTTCGCGTAATCGCAGAACGTACTCTGATCTAAGTTTCTTCCGTTTCCCGGGCGATAAGGACAGAAGCGATCTCTGGTTAATTAATTGTGGTAATTCTGATCTTTTTGATTTGCCCGAAGAGCAGTTACGTGATAGAAGAGTGTGTGCCATACATTTTCTAGAGAAGCACTTTATGAATTCAAATAAAAACCGACTTGTCCATGACGCCGTTCCTGTGCATTATAGAACTGAAATTATTCAACAAACTGTGGTAGCTTTGCCAAAAGAGATTGTTCTAAAAAAGGAGTTAAATGTAAAGCCGTATGGGAAAAGTGCTTCGAAATCTCGTCATACTTTGAGTGATTCAACTGCACAAAGTGTTGCTGCAGATACAAACTGCAGTGTTGTAGATTCGCCTTTACTGCAAGCTGTATTGGATATGCCATCACCATCCAGAAAAAGAAGCCGGAGTCAAGCGGGTTTGAAATGTGCTTGTACAGAACGTATAGAAAGCTTGAAAAAGAAGAACTCTTCTAAAAATTCAATGATTTTCCGCATGAAAAAAAAGATCACAAAGAAATCAACGAATTGGAGCATCATCAGTACAGCACCAAAAATGGTTCGTGTTTTTATAAATATGCAGCTTTACCACAAACGCGGTCACATTTGGAAAAAAGCCGAGAAAGAGTTGGCGTTGAGCCTTTATTATAAATCTCCTTCCTTGTATCATTTTATGAGGGTGATATTAAAATTTACACTTCTATCCAAATCAACAATTGTGTCGTGGCTTAAGTTATCACAACTTTCAACTGGGACGGATACAGAGTTGTTAAAAAAATTTGCTATTAAGGTACATCATATATCAGAGGATGAAAATCAATGTGTCCTATTGTTCGATGAAATGAGCATCAAAAGAGGTTTGGAATACAATGCGCATCAAGACTTAATTGAGGGATTTCAAGATCTGGGGCACCTTGGACGTTCAAATAAAATAGCAACACATGCCTTAGTCTTTAATGGCGAGAGGACTTATTCAGAAGTGGAAGTTACCCATAAGTTACTATTTTTCTTGTAGTACGGTCGCACACCAAACCCTGCGGCATGCAGTTAATTATTAAAAATATTCAAATGCTTCAAAACATCGGTTTGAGAGTTCGCGTTATAACTTGTGACCAAGGTTCTGCAAATCGATCAGCTTTATTGGAATTGGGCATTACCGAAGAAAAACCATATTTTTTCGTCAACGGTAATAAGATTTTTGCTATGTATGATGTTCCGCATCTAGTGAAGAGTGTTAGAAATAATTTGACGTCAAAAGATTTTTACGTTGAAGATGAAAAGGTTTCGTGGGGTGACGTAGTGACCGCGTATCAAATAGACATGTCGTCAAACACCACGCGAGCTGCAGTAAAAATTACTGATGCTCACATCATCCCTAACAATTTTCAGAAAATGCGCGTTAAATATGCAACACAAATATTTTCGAACTCCATGATTCAAATCAAATCATCGCGTACAATAAAACTAGGTTAAAATGTAAAATATCGGGAGTAAAAGTGTAGCTCAAATTAAACGTGTAACATGTTAGGAGCTTTCAAAAGAAAAAGGAAAACGGTAGTTGTTACGCATGTTACGAATTAATTGTGATGTAATGCACAGAGGGCGGCGTTTATGACCTGTTAAAAGTGAACAATCTTAACTTTCCTACAAGAATGATAGTAGACCGTTTGCATCAATTTATATGTTTCCTATTTTTCTTAATAAACCATGGCTCCAAAAGTATGTTTAATCAAAACAAAACTGGGCTGTTTTTAATCTATTTACTAAAGTGAAAGGGTACAGGTGAATATTGCCACAAACGGCCCGCTGGTTTGCCGCATAAGGTAGGTTTGGCAACACTGTGGGATTGCATGAGGTCATTTCTGTAGCAGGCAAAAATAGTTATAATCCCGTCTGACAGGGGCGCAAAATTACGAAGGTTTTGTAAGAATTTGAATATGCAACCCATTGAACAAGAATTCGCATAAACCAATACCTTTACATCTCTATGCTAATACCATGTTTTAGATATTTTACCGCATTGTATGAATAAATACAAACGAATACTATTATGTTGGCTTTTAAGGGGATTTCAGAAAATTAATGTATGTCACTATCTGTAATCCTCTCCGAAATTTATCAAGATCGAGGAACTCTTAATTAGATCAGCAATAAATCACATGATGTTTGTTCGATACGACAGCCACTAGGATTAAGTATTTTCTTATAACACAACGACATAAGCACTCTTTCAAGAATAGCTTTCTGGTATTACTTCTTATGTATTGTTCAAAATCTGGGATGTTATTTTTTAAGTTAACTAATAAAAAAAGTGTTTATGGCATTCCACTACCAGAATTTAGTTTACAAGTAAAATCTGCCAATGAATTTACTGATAATATAACAATGCTAGGAATCGGCTGGTATTGTAATATAACAGAAGTTCATACGAGCAGTTTTCTTATGTTTTGAGTATTTTAAATGTATAGATTTGAAAATCAATTACTTTCCTACGTATCAACCTGGCGAATCTTCACATAACCAAATTATTAAACTCGGTTATGGGAATAGGGGAGATTACAAAATCCATTTTCCGTGCTTTGTAGTATAAAGTTTATATTAACCAAAACTAAAGAAAATAAAATAAACTGCTGTCAACCCCTAAATAGAATACCCCTGTAGATTTGCTAAACGAGCCCAACAGTATAAAACACAGCGCAGAAGGGATCAGGGCCATCCAAGAAAGAGATGAGTATGGGAACAAGCTCGGCCGGCACAGTGAACTGGCCACGGACAACTGGGCGATGGTCAACGAGACGACGGACAATTGGGCAATCTGTATTTTTCTGTCGTCAAGTTAACCGTCGCCCAGTAGACGATCGCCTAATTGTCCGTCGCCTAGAAGACGTTGTCCATGTCGCAGAGCTCGACAACCTACACCGTGCGGTGAGCAAAAAGAAGAAGAAAGTTGTTGTATATAGGTAATGTATATGCTACTGGCGAAGGGCAAAATGAGGGCGTATCTAAACCTGCCCGGGCAAATCGTGATCTGACCACTAATTTTGAGCAGATCGAGATTCCCCGGTCATTGTTTGATGTATTGGGGCATAGACGAAATACTCCTTAAACCTCTCAACTCAATGGGCAGCCGGTTTCGGGAAATTTAAGAAGGGGCGGTTTTTATAGATGGCGTAGCATTCGAGTTTCGTGTTATATGGAGTTGACCAAATAAACATCTTGAAGCGAAAATTAAACAAAACCCATCTGGACAATCAGCCATGTCGAACCAGGCCTATGGCCAGGTAGAAAAGGGTCACTCAGCTGTTTCAGTACTCAACTTTCATTTCCTTGGCGTTTAGGTATTTGTTTAAGTACTGTAGTGCACGCGCACTACATTTACATCGGATCGCCTTGCTTTGGGTTATATACATATATGTTTTTTGTTATTTATTTATTAGTTACCATTTTTACAATCAATAAACAACACGTTTCCCCTAATGCTCGCTTTAATTCTAATATATAGCATCTGGAACCAACCAGATCGCTATAGTACTCATATATAAACAATAAGCATCTTTTTTGGGAATGTTCCATTTTTTAAAATAATTGTTCAATTGGTGCAGAAATTGTAAATACGGTAGGAAAGTGTACGGAAAAGTATGTTTTGGATCTCTATGAACCCAAAAAGTAGTTTTTAGAAAATAGCTGTCCATGGGTATGTGCGCATGTTACCGCCGATATCTGCGAAACGACTGGTCCGATTTTGATGAAATATGAAATGTAGGGTTTATTAAAATTATATAGAATTTACACTTGCTTATCATTGAAATTTTATCTTCTAAATCACTTTCCACTTACAACAAGTTGATTAATTAATGCTCTATGAACATAATAAAAACAACTGCGAAAAATTCAGTTAATATTTTTATTACAGCTACAATACAATGTTGTTTTATATACAATATACAATACAATACAAATATACAATATCCTACTATACAAATATACAAAGAATTAAGTAAATGTAAGGAATTTCAGGTGTGAGATAATTTGCGAATCTTGGAATTCATTTTTAATCCGCTTTTAGGTTTTCGAATATATTTCGATTCCCACGTAGTTTGTTTTTGCAAACGTACTAATAAGCAATAGCGAACTATAAACTCCCTATGTTTTATACAAGACTCAATAGCAGTAAGAAAACCAGGAAGTATTTTGTTAATTTGCTTTAGAGCAGTCTGGTATAAAATATTCATTATTTTTGTCTTGCCCTTTACAGCTGGATATAATGTAGCAAAAACTTGTAAAGTTATTTTTACAGCCTCATTAGTCAGGTCGTTGGGCGAACAGAGTCTTCCGAAAACAGATACATTGCAGGGATAAGCCTTCTGTTTTATTAGTTCAGTGTCAGTTCTACTTTTTCTAATTTTGGATTTTGTTCGCAGATATCGCGGTTCTGTCAAAATTTTATGTTCTTTTTCGCAAGTGCTGCATTTAAATTTCTGTATACATTTTCGTAATATAAATCCTGCAGTGTATCGTATAGAGCAGTTTTCTAAGGTGGTTTCGCGTGTTGTTGCAACACTCTGTATACTGATCTCGGCCATGGTATCTTCTTTATCGTTATTGGTTTCCTTCGTAGATATTACGGAATTTGTTGAAGATGGTGCGAGAGGCGTTGATAAATCATTGATATTAAATATAAATTGTAATTTATATTGTTCGCAGTTTGAGTTTCCCGCCGTTTTTTTTAAACTAGCACAAAAAAAATGTCGAAAAGATAATCTAAAGCTTCTTGGAGTTGGATTATCATTAAATCCTCCTTTTTGACGAAATACAGAAAATGCATTTTCTAACGCATCCTGTGTAAGTCGTCGTGTTAATAAATACTCGACATTGTACGTTTTTTTAAATGTTTATGTAACAACAGGCAAGCGGTAACACTTTGCAGCAATCCCTTAAAACAAGGAGGAACATTACCTTTTGTAGTTTTAAGATTCGAAATATCATTTAAACTGCTTTCTAGTATATGTTTGATATGCACATTTTTGTCGGAAAGCGGTACCCGGTTTAAATTTTTGGAACACAAACTAGAACTGTTCATAGCATCTGACAAATGATTAATAATTTTAGTAAAATTAGCCGTCCTTTCATAAGACGGACACAGTTGGCCTATCGATACTGCCGTTTGAATGGCAGCAGTCATTGAATCGCTAAACACGTGAAACGCCAATTTACATTTCATTTTTTGAAAATTGTTGGGAAATATGTGCATGTCTGATAATTTTGGTAAAGATCTGGCCGTTTCGCTATTCTTATCCAAATTATATGTTTCCTCAATGGCTTTCCATGATATTATTTCATTGCGAAAATCAAAATCATTTGCGATAAGCTGATTACGGACACTTTTAATTAAATGGGGCATATCGTAAAAAAAGTAAATGTTTTCTTTTTCTATATTCAAAACCGGATTTTCCGCTGAGATATTTAAACTTTCGCCGATCTGTTATTTGAACCCTGATCACAAACTACAGCTTTAATTATAAATCCACATTTTTTTAATTTTGTAATGCAGGACATAAGTAAAACATTTAAATGCTCAGCTTTAGTTTTATTTGCAGTTAAAAAGTAAGCTACTGGAATTTTCCATTTTGCGCACAACCCAGACACCATAAACACAAGTGCTTCGGAAGAATACGTGCCCGTCCTTCCCAACTCTCCCAAATCTTGAAAACCTTCTATGATATCGTGCTTTCTATTATAATCAAGATGCTTTTTGATTGCCACTTCCTCAAACATCAAAACACAAAGTCGTTGTTCCGTTGACCAATTACGAATTTTTGCTTGTAGTCGCAGGAAGACGTCTTCCGCAAATCCTGGTAAAACATCTATTTTGTTCAGGTATGATTGCAACGTGGAAACGCCTGGAAGAATGATTCCTTGCTGCCGAAGTTTTTTATATGAGTTTGGAGAAGAAAAATAAATATTCATTGCGAAATCGACCATTTTCGCATCCCAACGTTGGCGCGGTTTGTGGTTCATTTGCATTTGTAGAAAACTAATTCTTCTTCCCTTACCTGATGTGCGTGATCAAGACTAAAGATAATATTTCACAAAGCAACCTCGTTTTTACCGGTGCTCATAATAATTCAGTAGGATTCAGGTGGGGATGTAAGAAGGAAATGTTAATACACTGTGTTCTTGTTTTTCAAACAACAAACAAAATTTGTACTTTACATGTCCTGATTTATGCAATTTAATAATTTTGAATAGCTGCTGCCGAAACATCCACCACGTATTTACCCACCGTAAATAGAGAATGTTTTTCAAAGATAACCAATTTATTATATTTTGTTTTATAGAATTTGAATTTGGAATCAACTTTTCTTCTAACCATTTTTCATAATACTTGGTTTTCATATCATTGTAATAGTCTCCCGTTTCTGCACCAGATTTAAAAATTAATAGATAATTTTGAACGAACTCATGAAATCCACCATTAAACGTTTTCCTTCAAAAATTGTAGAATGTAAATCGCTAATGCTCCCATTTGCCCAAGATTTTGATTTGGTATGCCCACTCTTCTTATAAGTTTCATGCAAGTAAATTAAAGGTAGATTTGGCTCGCGGTAAATATTGAATTCTCAAATTTCTATCATTCTTCACAATCAGTAAACGTTTATTATTTTCCGTCTTCCTCTATTTGAATTTTATGACTCATTCTTCTTAAAGAACTATAAAAACCTACCTCGCCAAAATCATTGTTAAGTTTCGTTTTTAAATTTCTAATAGTGACTCTCGTAGATTACGAAAGATGAAAATTCTATATAAAAGTTCTTAAATCTGCTAAACAAAAATTTCTTACGCTATTTTTCCTTTTTCTGTTGTTTCTAAAATTATTCTATTCCTATTCTATCCGCCTCTTCTGCTTCCTTCACAATCTTATCCACAATCGATAAAGATACTTTTACCACAGTTGCCACCTCTTTAAATTTCAGTTGGAGTTTTATCTTTATCCGTTCTTAAAAGTGTAGAATTCAAAAATACCTTGTATATTACTTCTCCGTTTGATTTTGGAGACTCTTATTTTATCCAAGATTTCTCATTCTTAAATACCCAACTGTTTAGAAATTAGACTTTGGTACGGCGGATTACAGGACACTAAATTAGATTTCCATAATGTACGCCATAGATAATTGATGTAGTAATAAAGTATCTAAATTACCCCTATTTAGTTGTCAGAAATTTTCGGTATGTGAAGATAAATAATTTGGTGAGTATCACACACCACTGCAGAATTTATGCGGTATTTTTAAAATCCTGTATGGAAGGCTTGCATATACATTACTAAATTGGAGAGCAATAAATAAGACATTACCAATAAATGTGAATAAACTACACAATTATATTAAACTTTTAAAAATGATACACAAGTTAAAAAATATTTTAAATCCAATACGTTTGTAGATTTCATACCTGTAACTGCCGATCTCACTGCTTAATATAAACGGCGACGACTACAGCCACTGTGTTACCCCGGAGGTAATACGATATCCAATAACAATAGCATTTATATATACAATAGATATGAGCTCAACTATTTCGCCTCTGGGGCTGTTGCTGTATGTTTGAGGCGTATTGGCAAAATGTATGTACGGAGGCCAGTAGAGCAAGCACAACTGTTGTATTAAAAAATGTATATAACAGTGGCGCCACGTGGTTGACGATCGTCAAACTAAGATGTATAATTGCATATTTGTAAACCTTAAAATGGCCTATGACCTAAACACCTCATGACTTAATAATAAGAAGTATGAACACCTTATACACGGGGTACGTAGTGGCCTCCGATATTTCGTCCTCGCCTCCGTTTTTGAGGCGAGTTCGACTTCTGCGTATACACTTTGGAGGGCAACTTGATATTATGCCTGCTCGCTTACACAAATATGTTAATTGCTAAAAGTAACATGACCTATAATTGGGAGCAATATATGACTTACAAAATATGAGTCATATGTGCTTCAACCATTACTAAAATACAGCTCCTCTTCAGTCAAATGATGTCTTTCTATGGCTTCTAATACGCTTCCTGGGGATCCAATATCAATATTACTTTTGCCTGTATGACATACTTACTTACTTATCTGCAACCTCTTCTACCATGGGTGTAGAAGTAATGATCTTCTCCATTCTTTCCTATTTTTCGCCTTGTAGATTGCTTGGGTCCAGCTTACTGCTTTTTTCTTTAATATCTCCGCTATTTCGATATTTCAATTTTTCCTCGGTCTGTCCCTTTTCCTCTCCCCTGTCGGTGTTTCCCATATCACTTTCACTACTTTTTCATCGTTTATTCGTGTTAGGTGTCCAAACCATTTAAGCTGTTGTGTTTCAATTTTTTAGTACACTTTCCATTTTCAGGTTTTGTCTTATTGTTTCACTTTTGATTCTGTATTTCCCCTGTTAAAAAGCTGGTTATGTATTGTTCTGTATATCATGTTTTCGTTTTTAATTCTACTAAAAATTTCCTCCTGTATTTCCGGTGCGACTCTGTTATGGTTCCTAGGTATTTTAGTTTCTCTATTTCCCTTATTTTCTCTTCTTGAAGCTGTATTTCTATCTTTCCCGTTTCTCCTCCCATTGTCATTATTTCCATTTTTCTAGTCGTTTTTTTAACTCTTTTTCATTTGCGGCTAGTAGTACGAGGTCGTCTGCGTATATGAGCTCGTGTATTGTTGTAGGCTTTAGCTTTCTATACCCCAAGTGCATCCCTCTTACTTCCTTATTTATTTCTTTTGCTACTTCGTCTATTATTGTGATTAATAGTAGGGGGCTTAGTATACTACATTGTCTTGCCCCTCTGTTTGTGCTAAAGAATCTTGCATTTTGCCTTGTACTCTGTTTGCTGTATTTTTATAAAGACCTTTTATTGCATTAATAAACTTCTCACTTATATCTCTTTGCCGCAGAACCTTCCATATTTTGTCTCTTTCCACACTGTCGAAAGCTTTCTCCAGATCTGTTGCGTATATATACAGGGTATCCCTAAATTGCCTTAAAAACTTCAGGTAAACTTTTTCCTTTAAGAATTATTTAGACAAAACTGCAAGAAAAAATTTGCTTCGCAGCTTAGTTTTCTTGTACGGTGGTGTTAAGGTTCATACCTTCAGTGCATAATTTCAGCCAAATGGTTAGAAGAAATTAAGTAAAACATGTATTTGCTTAATGAGGAAACTTAAATTAATTCAAAAGCGCTAATCAACATTGAATTAGCAATTTAGTTCTTCGTTTCGAAGTACTGTTAAAAATCATACTTTTGGTAAAAGTACAATTTGACAACCATGCAGGTGCATGGGTACTGTGATAAAAATTTCGAACATCTGTTGTTTGCTTTTTGACACGTGTGTCAAGTAAATCAATTTTGAATTGACATTACGAATTCTGCATTAAATTCGCCTTTAATTTGTGTTATTGAGTTCACTTGTGTCTTGACCATTTTTATGGCTTGTGTATAAACGAGTACGTGGATATCATTTGGATTCTTGCGGAATGTGAGGAAAACTGCAATGAGGCTGCTAGGGTTTATGCTCAGCGTTTTCCTAATAGAAGACATCTAAACCACGTAGTAATTCGAGCTGCAAACCGCAATGTTGCCAAGTTTCAGATTCTTTAACTGGCTCATATGAGGAAACTATGCGCGATAGGAAGTTCCTGTTTGCAATTTTGAGGTCTATATCGGTTGTAGAAAAGTTTACTTGAAGCTTTTAAGGCAATTTAGGGACATCCTGTGTGTGTGTGTGTGTGTGTATATATATATATATTGAGATGAATGATAGTGACTGATTATTGATATATAAATGAATTATAAATTAATTTTGTTTAAACAATTTTCTTTTTATAACATGACACTTAATATGTAATTTTAGATGTTGTGAAATACAATTTTTTATATCGTTGGGCGCCAGGCTAAATATGAAATAGCCGATATAAGTTTATTCAATATATACCAATTTAATACCACGGTCGTTAGCTCGGTACAGCATAAAAATCACCTCAGGTAGTCGGTTCTGAAAGTGCCAAACTTACTTACTGCGCATGACATACATTGGTTAAAAAGAATTTCTTTATCTTTCTTGCTTTCATGTAATCTCAATCGGCTTGTGCTAAATGAATAATTTTCTAAGTATACCAAAACACATTTAAATCATCCACAAAAGGTAAGAATTGACGTTCACAGGTACGTGTACATATTCTTCTTATTATAGTTATCGTAATTCGTACCTCATAGGTTATTGTTTGACTTACTTTGGAAATATCGGGAGTAACAGCAAACTAGGCTCTCCAAGATGCACCCCAGGAAGCAGTTCCCGACGTCTCGTGAATATTCTTCTATTGGATACTTGTTATTGCAGCTAGGAGTTCACAGGTACGTTGTTCATTTAGGTAGATATTCAAACACTTTGTAATACGTCATTAAAACTTTTATTATATAGAAGCAATAGCGTTTAATATAGTTTTACAATTTTTTTTTAAAAGACCAAACATTTTTTGTCTTCCTTCTATTTTTTTCTTGTAAACATTAATAATAAATAAAATCTCTATAGATACAATACATATATACCAGAATTTTGCAAGCAAGTAACTTTGATTTTAAGATTAATTTTAAAAATCAAATTTAAACATATAAATTAATTATAAAG
>JABXWE010050787.1:0-17605 GCA_014611495.1 Limonius californicus | reverse complement strand
AGAATGTACAGATCAGCAGTTTTCGGAGAATTGGTGCCTAAATTGCCGCAAACGGGACTGGATTTTCAAGATAAGTTCAAAATTTATCTATGTACTGTTATATTATGTGTTACAATTGCCGAATATATAGCCATCTAAACTAGTGGAGCCACGTTTCAGCCTACCTTGGGTTTTTAAGAGTCTAGTTAGATGCAAAAAGAAATAATTTATGTTAATTTTATCTGAGAAAGTAATCAGATTGGCGCCCAACTTAAAAATTTATTTTATAAAAAAATCAATTTCATCAATCATAATTATTAATAATTATTAATAAACAAAATACATAGTAATATATTAGGTTGCCCCTTATACACAAGCAGGGTAGAGATAGAATTATACGTGTTTCAGCGCGTGTATGATTCTTTCTGCTATATATATTAGATTGTCACTTATACATAAGCAGGTTAGAGACAAATATTATAATTGTTTCAACGTTTAGATACTTTTTTCTTCTATACATTAGGTTGCCACTTATAGATAAGCAGGTTAGACATAAAGATTTTATATGTTTCAGCGCATGTATAAAACTTTCTGCTATATATAGATTAGGTTATCACATATACATAAGCAGGTTAGAGATATATATTGTAACTGTTTCAACGATTGTATAATTCTTTCTGTAATATATATTAGGTTACCACTTATACATAAGCAGTATAGAGACAGATATAATTGTTTCAACGGTTGCATAATTGTTTCTTCACTATGTGTTAAGTCGTTATTTATACATAAGTAAGGTAAAGGCAGATATTACAACTGTTTCAACGATTGTCTAGTTTTTTCTGCAATGCGGGTTAGGTTGCCACTTGTACGTAAGCAAGTTAGAGGCAGATATTATAATTGAATCAACGGTTGTACACTTTTTTCTACAATACACGTTAGGCTACCAGTTATTTCAAAGCACTAAGTATAATGACTGTATAATTATTTCTGCAGTATAGCTATAGCTATAGGTTGTCACTTATACATAAGCAGGTTAGAGACAGATATTATAATTGTGTCAAGGATTGCATAATTATTTCTGCAATATAGGTTAAGTTGTCGGTTATGCCAAAGCACTAAGCCTAACGGTTGTATAGTTACTTCTACAATATAAGTTAGGTTGTCACTTATACATCACCAGCTGATATACAGATATTATAATTGTTATAACGTTTGTATAATTCATTTTACAATATGTTGTCGTATAGGCCAGAGGCAATAGCGTTTTCCTGCACAACATCTTTATGCAAAAGGTTAGTTATATGTTTGATAGGCTATAATGATTAGCTAAAAGCTTAGATTAGAGCCAGTTGTTCCTGTTTTATTCTTGAACTGGCTTAGAAATCTACCAAGCTTAGCCTTCCTAAACAGAAAAACTATAGGCAGCAACAGTGTCCGTTTAAGCCTACAATATAGCAAAAGTTGTAAGTTCTTTACTGATGTGCTTATCACTATTTTTTCCTATCTCTTCTGTAAAAACATTTTCTTTAACATTTATCACACGGGAATCGTAAAAATGTAACGCTACCAAATGCCAAAGGCTTGTACATACCACTAAACTACCGGCAGCGGCCAATAGGTTTCAAGAATGTGAAAACTGCAGTTCCTGAATCATATTAATTACCTCGCAAAATTTCTCACGAGCTATTGAGAACTGAAAAACGAAGTCCACTTCGTGACAATTCTGACCAACATTTCCCCAATTAAGTAATCCAAAACCGATATTGGATTAATTAAATTATTATCTGGTAAGCAGAGCAAGTTGTTGTCAAATTTTGCAAATGTGCATTCCTCCTGGGTATATTCCGGTGCAAGCAAGACACCTCCCAATTAATTTTTACCCAAATTCTCTGCGTATCTGCAAGACAGCTGCCTAGCCACGAAGACATATTAAGTATCATTAGAAACCACGTATCAGCCAGGACAATTAAATTTCCAGGCAAAAGATTCAAGGAATGTAAAATTCCAACGCAACAAACTAAACCAAAATTTAATTGATCAAGATTCATGAATCACGATTTCAATTCGCGTTCAGGTTTAGATGATAATATTGTGCCGCGGGGCATTTTCCTAGCTAAAAGTAATTAACAAGGTAAAATAATTAGCGGATTGATCATATTATTAATTAGCGAGCTTCTCTGGGGACTTTTTTCCCAATTCTAGAAGTGCACGTGAGCACGTTAATAAACGCAATGCAATGGTTACGCATTCACACCATTATTCTGCGTTGGATTCCATAAATCTCGCTGCGACAATTATCGATTAGTTCTATAGATGGCTAATAATTATTGAATTATCTGTAATGTAATCGGCTGTGTGGCACAGGTGCGCCTGGGAATAGGCGCAAGTATGATTTAATAAAGCCAGAACAGGTACTAAGTGGTTGAGATTCCACCTGTACATTCCAGAAAATCACAGAACGGTAGCATTTCTCGCACTACCATCCCATATATTACCGTGTATAGATGCATTACGCATGCATCCTCGCACATTGATAATTCACCTACAACTGTATTAGATAGAGTTGCTGCTCCGGAGTTATGTAGAGTGCTTCGGAAATGTAGCTCGATAGATTATGTACTGAATTCCAGAGACTTTTAGACGATGTAATTATAAATTCCGTTGCAACTTGAAAGACATGACTAAATTTTATATTGCCATCCATTTAAGACATATTACTTTTAATCAATAGAAGAAATAGATCTCCATCTTCAGCTCTTTGGTAATATAAGTTGGTAATACTTAAATTAGATTAATTATATACAAGGCGTTTAAAGAAAGGTCGTATAGTATATCCACAAAAAAGTTTTAATCAATAATCAACTGTTCAACAGATAAAGGCGATTTTGTTTTTTAATCAATAAACTTCATTATAGAAACTGGACAGTAAGGGCACTAAAAGGTAAATAAATATAACATTTGCTCAAATACAATGGTCTAGTGATTTGAGAACAGGGATCTAAGTTATAGGAGTTAGGAGAAAAATGTGCAGGAGCTCCATCCTGCATAACTCACATATGAACCATACCATTCAGGTGCACATCTTCAATTGTAGTGTTATTCAAGTAGTCAAGACACAGTTCACCAGTCAAACGATATAGTAAAAATACTGGTACTATCAGACGACCTTCCAAAATACCCGACATTTAACGAACATCGACCATAGCGTGAGGATATTCGTCTGCCCAAACATGATTTGTATACTGCTTAATGATACCGATATTCGTAAAAGTAGCTCCATCGTAAAATAAAATATTGGCAGCTAGGTTTGGATTTTCTTGACCCTTAATCAGAAGTAGTGAGGGCTTGTACCTGCTGGATATGGTACATATTTAATTGTGTATAGAAAAAAATTATACTAACTTATCTTACATTTGTTTAAATATAAGTTTATAGTCTGCAGTTTATTGAGTAAACTACAGAATTCCCTCTATTTGTCTGTAACAGTTAGTTTGCGTACACGATCTCGGTTCAAACTTTTTAATTTGGTTTGCTCTGTAGTATACGTGGGTAAATTACAAGACTTTCTATGCAAATGCCCGGTATATATACGGTTTCTTACGAATTTTGAACGCAAAAATAGTTCCTGTAGAAGCACAAAAATTGTTTGAAACCTAAGGCACTTTCTTTTAATATCAGAGTAATCCTAACATTTTTCATAGAATCTGTATTTAGTTTTAGCTACTTTACCTTACGTAATGAAACAAACTGTTTTTAGAACTAAAGTGGTTTTTGTTACGTTTTAGAGACTACCCGCTTTCTATTTTCGTAATCATTTGATAAAAAATTAGTTCATAATGGGATATGTTAGAGAATACTTTGAAATATGACATTTTTTTCGTTCATTCACTTCAGGGGGGTCGGGCGTCCCTTACATAGGTACTATCCATTCATGCAACATGCACCCTAAACTTAACTAAGTGAAATACGGTCATCGCCACAGCCGGGGTTCGAACACGCGGCTGACCGGCCGCATTTCACTGTGACCACGAGTGGCAGCACGTATTCGCACGGGTTCCCTAAATATGTCGTTATTCAACTATCTTACCAGAGAAAGATCAGATTTAAATAAGCAAATATTGTCTGTACATTTGCAGGGAACAAGAAATAACTGTATTGCTAGGTTAGGTTACTTGTTTATGGCGTATGGACTAGTGAGGCCATGCTTATGAAGCTAATAAAAACATAACCTCATTGTACGCTTGCTGTTTCAAAATTATTTTACTTTGTGTTTGTGTCACCATTTGTTATGGTTGTTACAGATTGCACTTGTCATCCCTGGACACAAGTTGAACGTTGATAAATTGAGAAAAATATATTAATATTGATTAAACAATAGTGCTGCTAATATAAAACAATCCTTAAAATATTTGTAATTTTAAAAATATTTGCATTTCCATATTTATTTATAGATACATATACTCCGTTCACGATTATGTTGCCTTCCGGGCGGCTGGGGTTTATAAACTATTTTCAATATGTTTTCAATTAAAGCCTGCTTTGTTGTTATATATTAAAGCTTTCGAGACTTTAAACTGAGATACTATTATAAAATTACGAATAACGATGTTATTAGTACATGATTTAATAAATCCTAACCTCAATTGAGAAAGTTTAAATAATACACGCACAAATGTGCCAGATTTCTAAAGCCGTCCTTAGTTCAAATAATGGCGAATAGATGTTAGCTGGTCATACAGGAACGCTTAATTTACAAAATATATGTAATACATGCATAAATATGTCTGATTTCCAAAGTCATCCTAAGGTCAAATAATAATGTAAATAGGTTCTAATTAGTCTTATAGTAAATGGCAAACCTCATTTCACAAAGTTCAAATAATACATGCGGAAATTTGTCAGCTTTCTAAAGTCGTCCTAAGGTCCAATAATAGTGAATAGGTTCTAGTTGGCCCTACAATAAATTATAACCTCAATCTACAAAGTTCATATAATACGCGCACAAATGTGACAGATTTCCAAAGTTCTTCTGAGGTCAAGTAATAGTGAATAGGTTCTAGTTGGCCCTACAAAAAATTGTAACCACAATCTACAAAGTTCAAATAATACGGGCAAAAATATGTCAGATTTACAAAGCTCCTCTGAGCTCAAATAATAGTGACTAGGTTCTAGTTGGTTCTATAACAAACCGTAGCCGCAGTTTACAAAACTCAAGTAATACACGCAGATATTTATCAGATTTCCAAAGCTCTTCTGAGGTCAAGTAATAGTGAATAGGTTCTAGTGGGCCCTACAAAAAAATTGTAACCTCAATCTACAAAGTTCAAATAATACGCGCACAAATGTGTCAGCTTTTGAAAAGCTCTTCTGAGGTAAAGTAATAATGAATAGGTTCTAGTTGGTTCTATAACAAACCGTAACCACAATTTACAAAGCTCAAATAATACACGCAGATATTTATCAGATTTTAAAAGCCATCCTGAGCTCAAATAATAGTGAATAGGTTCTAGTTGGCGCTACAAAAATTGTAACCTCAATCTACAAAGTTCAAACAATACGCGCACAAACGTGTCAGATTTTGAAAAGCTCTTCTGAGGGCAAGTAATAGTGAATAGGTTCTAGTTGGTTCCATAACAAACCGTAACCACAATTTACAAAGCTCAAAGAATACACGCAGATATTTATCAGATTTTAGAAGCTATCCTGAGCTCAAATAATAGTGAATGGGTTCTAGTTGGCCCTACAAAAAATTGTAACCTCAATCTACAAAGTTCTAATAGTAGGCGCACAAATGTGTCAGATTTCCAAAGCCGCCCTGTGGTCAAGTAATAGTGAATAGGTTATAGCTCGTATTTTATAAATTGCTTGAATTTTTTACGGTTGTTTCATAATGCAAGTGATATACTTTGCGGTTTTTATTTCTGATTCGCTGGTATAAAAGAAGATTTATCTTGTTTCTTGTGCTTTATTTTCCACTGGTAAGGCATTTTGAGCGGTCGTCCCATCTCCTGACCAGCGCCCATAAATCCGCCACAAAAGCTGAATTGCCGACATTTTTCGACGCAACGCGTTTATCTGTTACTTAGCGTAATCGAACTTATCTGGACAAATTAAAAACAGTAGCCATTTTTTCCATATTGGTAATTTGATTTTCGTGTAAACGAAGTTGGTATGCAGTAGGAGATGCGATTAATCAATTTTATGGGTCTATTAATGCAAAGTCGTCGAGGAGTGCGTGACCGCGCGCGTATGCCTTGCACGTACAGGCCATCGCTAGTTATGACGTGTTAAATTCTGTTTGTCATGTTTTTATGTGAGAAAATAGCACTTTGGGTAATCTGGTATTCCGACGCGATCCCATCAAATTCTTAATTTGTTTGCTGGATGCTACACCTACCATTTATGGCAATTTAGAAGCTGTAGTTACTCCATTCACGATGGGAATACCATCACCATATAAATTTTTCATTTAAAATGCCATAATGTCAGATACCTTAATTGACAATAGGATTTGCTATCTCTTCATATACAAGCTTTAATACACTATTACTATTATGGCAGCTGCTGCCTATTATAAAATAAAACTAATGCTTATAAAACTATGAAGTTAATCACTCAGTAAAAATTAAACAGATTCAGGTCTGAAGATCGAGGAGGCCAGATATAGCCCAATTATTGTGAAGAAGATTTATTTGCAAAGTTAAATTTATAAATTGAGATCCCGAGTTAAAGGAAAATAACTTTCGAATACTCTCCAAATATTAAATTTTTATTTACAGTACCTTAGTCTTGAATATACAGAATTAGAAAATAAATTTCGTAAATCTGCAAACTATTGTATTATACCTTTCTCGAACTTGAAGTATTAATGAAGTTTGTTAATCATTTAAGCAAAATCTAAGTTGGATTAAGTCTGTATATCAGGAAAACCAGCTGTGGACAGGGAATTGTGTTTATTTGTTCTCAGGAGAAAGCCAGTTTCATTTAAGGTTAGAGACTTAGAAGGCCAGTTGCACGCAATTAATTGACAAATACTTCACTACCATAGCTTTTTTAACGCTTGACATGTTTATGAAGTTCTTTATCATTTGGCCGAAAGGCAAGTGGGTTCATGTAAGGAGAACAGAAAGGCAGGCCGGCCGTAGATAACGAATTCTGTTTATTTGTTGGCACGGAAACATCAATTGGGTTTAAGTTTAGAGACTGAGAAGGCCAGGAATAAGAAAGTAATTTAGAAGTACCTTACTATCATAGCCCTTTAAATCTCGAAGTGTTGTTGAAGTTCTTCAATCATTTTGCCAAAAATCCAAGTAGGTTAATGTTTGCAGATTGGGGCGGCCAGCAATTATAGCAAATAGAATTATGCTTTACTATTTTATCGCTAATAATAATAATAATGAATGGATAACGGAAAGTAATGATGAATAGCAAATTAATTAAAATAACTACTGTTGTCCAACCGAAGTATGTAATAGTTTAATCTGAGTAGACTTATATTAAGTCAAAATTCTGCTGGTTTAGGTCTGGAGAGCTAGATGGCGGCCAATCTGGAAGAAATTCGACTTGTAATGACATTTATAGCAAAAATATATGGTTTATATCGTACGTCTGTTACGATATTAACCACTTAGTCAAAATGTAGATAGTTTTGGTCTGGAGACAAAGACGGTGGACATACATCGGAAGTATTTAAATTGTAATAACATCCATAACAAGAATTATTTAAATTAAAACAGTTGCTGCTCGTAGTGAAATTGATATATTTAGCAGTTGAATGTTCGTAGATGCAATATCCTTATAACAAGCCAACTGTGTTTCGATCTGGAGACTTAGATGGGTAAATACAGGCAAGGACTTTTAGTTGAAAAAATATTCACAGCAGAGAACCATTCAACTTAAAATATTTGCTACTTGTGGTCATACTGAAATATTAAGCAGTTCAATATTTGTAGACTGACAGATGCTAACAATCAACTGGATTTAAGTCTGCGGAGCTAGATGAGACGGTAGATGAAAATAATTTTACTTGAACCAGCATTCATAGAAAAATATTGTTTGAATAAAAAAATTACTACTTGTAGTCAAACCAAATATTTGACAGTTTAATGTTCGTACATGTTATCTCCTCGTTACAAATTAGTTGTGTTTAGTTCTGGAGATTTAGATGGATACATACAGGTAAGGAATTTCAGTTGAAATAACATCGATTGGAAACGACCATTTAACTGCTGTTGGTCACACTGAAATATTATGTAGTTCATTGTTAGTAGATTTACAGATGTAAAAGGTCTATGGTCTATGGGGTTTAGGTCTGGGGAATTAGATGAGTATACACAGGAAAGGATCTCCGCGTGCTGCATTATCCAGGGCAAAAGATTATTAAAATTAAAACAATTAGTACGTGTAGGCAAATCGAAATATTTAATAGTTAAATGTTCGTAGATGTAAGCTCCTTGTTACAAGTCAACTGTGTTTCGATCTGGAGACTTAGATGGATACATACAGGGAAGGAATTTCAGTTGTAATAATATCTATAGAAAACAACAATTCAATATAAAACACTCTCTTGTGGTGGTCACTCTGAGATATTAAGCAATTCATTGTTTGTAGACCTACAGATGCAAAAAGTCAATTGAGTTTAGGTCTGGGGACCTAGATGAGTATATACAGGAAAGGATTGCCACTTAAAACATTCGGAGCAAAACATTATTTGAATGAAACCAATTAGTACGTGTAGGCAAATAGAAATATTTAATAGTGTAATGTTCGTAGATGTACGCTCCACGTTACAAGTCAACTGTGTTACGATCTGGAGACTTAGGTGGGTACATACAGGGAAGAACTTTAATTGTAAAAACATTCATAGCATACCATTCAACTTAATACGCTTGCTACTGGTGGGTACATGAAAATATTAAGCGATTTAATGTTTGCACACTTATAACTTTCAAAGGGTTTAGGTCTGAGAAATTATATTTATAGCAAAAAACCTCTTAATTAAAACAATTAGTACTGGGAATCAAATCGCAATATTTAACAGCTTAATGTTCGTAGATGCGTTCTCCTCGTTAGGAGTCACCAGCGTTTAGATCTGGAGACCGAAATGACTACGTACAGAAAAGAAATTTCTCTTGAAGCAATATCTATACCATACAATTTAAACGAGTTACAAATCCATAATAAATAATTTGTTAAATAGAACTAACTTATTACTCATTTTAATGAGCAAATTTAGAAATATTCTAGTGTAAATTGTGTCTAAATAAACTTTACTCAAATATATGTATTACAATACAAAGACAAAAGAAGTTTTCGGATATATCCTGGGTTGGCTTGTACTTACTTTACAGCGATTTCCAAAATATTTGAATCATGCTCTTTAGATAATCCGTAACTTGACAATATTCTGGAATTGGTCGCACTAACACTTTAATAATTTCTTTTGAGTGTCCTTGATATAAAGTGTAATGGATATACCGAGCTGGTATTTACAGTGTTAAATGTCTGGTTATAACCCAGTTGGGTGGTATTAATTTTATATTTTGTGTATCCTAGTAACTTAACAAGCTAAGGAACCTCAAGTTTTATTTAACACCCGGTATAACATGCTGTTTCAAATATAACACGTTTCCATGGCCGTTCAATGAAAGTATAACTGAAAGCGCTCCGTGATATAATGTAGTTAATAACTTTACGTAGTTTTCAATCTGCCACTTATTAACCCAAGAATGCGTCGAATATGGAATCTGAATTTCCGTTTCGCGATTTCAAGCAGGTCAGTGTGGTAAATAAAATTAATACGGATACCTCGCCTTAAAGGAAATTGAGAGGAAGTCTATCGCGGTTCTATAATTAGAGCTGCGCTTTCATTCTGATCTAGTAATATTTGAAATGGACGTCTACTTTTTATTTAGCTCTATTGTGGGAATTTTTATGATATGTTAAAATGTTGATTTGTGATTTTTTTGCGTGTCACAGGAAATAATTATAATGTTCAGGATTTAATTAAGCTTGTCCGCTGGAGGTATTTCAAAATTTTTCAGATGCCACCTTGTTTCTGAATGGGTTTATCATAAATTCGTGGGAATTCTCATACTGGGGGTTTTCAAATTTTCGTTTTTTCGTCCTCCTGGGAAAGCTTTGACACAGCAAGTCTTTGACACAGCAAGTAGATTAATAAAATTGTTTTTATATAAAATTGCGAATTCTTGGGAATACTTATACTGGGTGTTTTCAAATTTTGGTTTCGCTCTTCTGGGAAAGCCTTTTGTCATAGCTATAACTCCAACTAATGGAATTGTTCTATTTAAAATTACGAATTCCACGGTTTTATTATAAAATTGAACACGTCTGAGCGGTTCGTTCCACTGCACATATTTAGAATTCAGGTCGAAACGAATGTGTGTAATTTGCAGTGGTTTATTTCCGATACTATTAACCGAAGTGCTTGTTAGTTGTATGTTCACTTGTACAGTACAACCACTTCATTCTGATTGATTGATGAGCACAAATAAATAAGTAGGAAGCTGATCTAGTCAAACCAACATCATTTGGTTCAATTTTCCGCCTGTTTCTGGGTAATTTTCCTACAAAAACAGGCAAATTCCTTTTGTTATACTCGGACCGGATGTTAAAATCACTGCAGTTTTAAATTTAAAAATCGCGAACCTACCGATTTTACATACGAAGGTTATCGAACTGACCTTGGAAGCGCTAAATATTCCCCGAATAACATAGCCTTGTTTAAAAATCGTCGGAAATTTGAATAGTTATCTTCCCTACCGCTCAAATTGGGAACTAATGAATAAGTAGGCCCGTTTCCTTGGTTCAGCGCTAACACACAATGCCACTTAATGGCAGCGAATTGCGCAATTTGGAATTTGTTATTCATACGTGGATTGTTAAACAATACCAGCAAGTCAAAGTGTATCTTCATCTGAAATTCTTGCGTTAGCTGAAGAAAAATCCATTCGTGCTTTACATTGCTGAAAACGTTCCGATATAGCTCGCTGTATTGTTCCTGCTCTTGTTCTCCTCCACATCTTACAGCTTTATCATATTATTTTATTTCCATTTATGGCGTTATTACTGCATCTTGCGCAGCTCAAAGGAATCTTAACCTTCCAGACACAAGCTAATGTATATTTTCAGGAAAACAACGTTCGAAACCTAACCTGTAAGTTGGTTTTCCTTATTGATTTAGTAATTTAACTCCTTCATTCGCGTGAATTATTGCAAAATCGCGAGATTGTGTAACGGTAGAGCACAGGCTTGCGGTTTGCGTTATTCTAAAACTTGTTTCCTGGAAACTTTTACTTCCAACCCAAAATTTTATTTTTTTGCTTTGGACCAATCGTTGAATAGCTATTGTGGCTTTGAAATACTACTACAAAATAGCTTAAAACTGTATTTCCTATAAGAAAGTGCTGTATTTATCATGTTTATTTAAAATAGTATTGTAGAACTATTTAATACAAGGTTTGCCTAAAATTAATAGAAAAAAGTTAAGACCTTTCAAAATTTCTTTGCATTTTAGCGCTAAGAATGTTTAATTTTAATACCATACCAATTTAATAGTAAATTAAGTCCAAAATATATTCATTATAGGTTTGTGCTATTTCTAAACATTATTATATATTATTGTGGAGCGGCGTGGCGGACAAACACAAGTACTGATCAAACAGTATTAACAATTAAGTAACGATCTACGCGGTCACCACTTGGATGGGTGACTGAACACCTACGCTCACACACTGCTACCTGCGGTGCCTCGGAGAACCCAAAATCGTCGGTCCCCTTGCGTTAATGTACCACGTCAAGAACTACCTCAAACGGGGTTAAAGTGGCAGCAGGTTGCGGAATTGCCTTCAGGCATCATTTCCCATTTATCTATTTATTACATATTGTATAGAGTTTGCTGTACCAACTGTGTCTGTTGGAACAATTTACGATACAAATTTTTAGGCTGTATTCCTTAATTTTTAGTGTTATATCATAGAAACCATGTAGGGACTTAGATTTTAAGAGTTTGCCTGACTTCTTAGTTAATTATGAACTGATTTAGGTCTGAAGATCTAAATGGTTGTACACACGAAAGAAATTCTACTTGCAACAAGCAAAACCTATAGCAAAAAATTATTTAAATTAATACTATTACTTCCTGTAGTCTAATCGAAATAATTCGCAGTTTAATATTCGTAGATGTATTCATTACAAGTCAACAGGGTTTAGATCTGGACACTTAGATGGGTACATACAAGGTATTTCACTTGTAACAACATGCGTAGCAAACAATCATACAACTGAAAACACCTGCTACTTGTAGTCACATTGAAATATTAAGCAATTGAAGGTTTGTGATCGTACAGATGTCAAAAGTCACCTGAGCTTAGGTCCGGGAACCTAGATAGTTACGAACAATGAAAGAATTTTACTTTACAAGACATCCATACCAAAAATCACTTAAATTGAAAAAATTAGTAATTGCAGTCAAATCGAAATATTTAAAAATTTAATGGTTGAAGTAATCTCGTCGTTAAAAGTCAATTGTGGAGACTTAGATTGGTACATACAAGGAAGGAATTTTAGATATTTAAATATTAATCAAGTGAATGTTCGTACTCTTACAGATGTCAAAAGTCAGCAGAAGTTAGATCCGGGGACCTAGATGGTTACGAAAAGGGAAAGAATTTTACTTGAAATTACATGCACAGCAAAAAATCACTTAAATTGAAACAATTAGTAATTGTAGTCAGATCCAAATAAATATCAATTTAATGTTGGTAGATGTAATCTCTTTGTTAAAAGTCAACTATGGTTAAATCTGGAGACTTAGATGGTTACATACAAGCAAGGAATTTTAGTTGAAACACTATCCATAGCAAACAGCCATTCACCTTATAACATTTACTACTTGTGGTCATATTGAAATATTAATCATCTGAATGCTTGTACACTTACAGATGTCAGAAGTCAACTGAAGTTAGGTCTGGGAACCTAGACAGTTGCGAACAGGAAAGAAATTTCCTTTGAAAGGATAACCACAACAAAAATTCATTTACATTAAAACTATTACTTCCTGTAGTCAAACCGAAGTATTTAATAGTTTAATATTTATATATGATTCACTTCGTTACAAGTCAATTGTGTTTAGATCTGGAGACTTAGTTGGGTACATATAGGGAAGGAATTTCAGTTGTCACAACATGCATACCAAACAACCATACAACTTAAAACACCTGTTCCTTGTGGTGACATCGAAATATTAAGCAATTGGTTGTTTATACACTTACAGATGTCAAAAGACCACTGAGGTTAGGTACGGAGAGCTAGATGGTTACGGACAGGAAAAGAATTTTACATGAAAAACGTCCATAGAAAAAAAAACATATGGTCTTGTGGCCAAATTGAAATATTCAACAATTTAATGTTCCTATATGTAATCTCCCGGTCCCCAGTCAATTGGGTTTCGATCTGAAGACCTAGATGAATACGAACCAGGAAGAAATTTAACTTAAAAACCTAGCAAAAAATTACTTAAATTAAACCAACTAGTAATTGTAGTAAAATCGAAATATTTAACAATTTGATATATGTATATAGATTTCGTATCTCCCTTAAAAATCAACTGTGTTTAACTCTGGAGACCTAGATGTATTCGATCAAGGAAGGAACTTTACTTGAAAGAAAACCACAGGAAACAACCATTCAACTTAAAACCCTTGCTACTTGTGTTCGCGTTGAAATATTACACAATTTAATGTTTGTCGGCATACAGATCTCAAAAATCAACTGGTTTAGGTCTGGAAAAACATTTATTTCAAGTTTTAACGATTCCAGAACCTTATTTTACACATAGTTGCAACAATAGTGTATGTCTAAACAAATTAATATACAAATTTTTAGATGGTGTCCATCAATTTTATTTTTATAGTATTGTATTATGGAAACCACCGGAAGGCTTACTTTTTTAGAGTAACATGTACTTGAAATAAATTAGTTTGCCTGTTTATGAAAACTCATTGCCTGAAATTGACCAGAGGTTTTGGGATCTCTATCTTGCACAAACTTTTGTCATCGAAACTTTGTCCTGCAGTGTATAATAATAAAATGATTTAGAGGCAATTCTTTGACTGATATTTATTAATTTTTAGTATTCTATTGTGGAAACTATTCTAGATCTGATTTAAGAAAGAGGAAGTATTTGATTAAGTATATTTCTGATATTTCGAGGAAGGATATCAAGCATTAGGTACATATTTCCCTTTAGGTTTTACAATGAAAGTGCAATAATACTATAAGATTATAAATTAGAAATTCATAAAGTACTCAAGGTACCACACTAAGAATATTAACTATGTTTGAATTTCACATTTTGGTGAAATATAACAGAACATTTTTAAAATTATAACCGTAACAGGTACGTTTAAAGTAATTTTTAGAACTGTAAAAAACAATTTTAACACCTTAGTCAATGTAATTGGTAGAACTGACAGTTAAAGTGGAGTGTTTATAAATTATAGTGTTCACAGTGAAATTCTGCATACATAGGCCAGAAATTAGAAATGTTTAATCTAGGTACAAGCAACATGGATGCTCATATAAATACAAACTTCCAGATAAATCTAAATACTAAATACTGACATAAAATAATAATACCATTTTGACACTTCTGTGACGACACATGTAAATTGGATATATTTAAGACATTTCAACTTCATGAAACATGGATGCTAAACAAGAATAATAATATGACAGATTAAGAAGATGCCAAGGAGAATATATGGAGAGAAGAAAATAAACAAAAAATGGAGGAGAAGGAGCAAGGAAGAGATTTACAATTTGTACGGAGAACCAAATACAGTAAATGTAATTAGAGCAAACAATGAGACAGTTGTGGCACATCGAGAGGCTGTCGGAGATATGAATAACAAAGCATAATGGAGGACGATATAAAGGGCAATTGAAGAAGAGGAAGACCAAGGAACAAATGGAAAGTCCAAGCAACTGCGGCCGTGTGGTAGAGGTTGACGCGGTAGATTTCTACGTCGAAGAAGAAGCATATGCAAATACTCGGTGTAGAAAAATTAACAAAAAAGGCTAAAGACAGAAAGCAAGCCTTAGGCATACAAGGTCTGTAGTACTGTGATATACAGGGTTGGGCAAAATTACGGAGCAATGCAAATATCTTTAAAACGGCAATAGCCATTTAGATAAAATTTTACACATCCGATATATTCGGGAGATATTAATCAAAACACACAGCAATAGTGCGTCCTCATTTGATTTTTTGCTTAGCAACACATGACCATAAAAGAATGCAAAAGAAACACAAATATCATAGTTTGAAAAGATGCTTAAAATAGCCATCATTTACATTTTGGAATAACCAAGTCTATGTACCTACAAATCCTTCAGTTACGTTTACAAGATACCCTGCTAGAATTTTTCTTATTTTACCAACTTTCAATTCTTACAATTCTTCTTGGTCGTTTGATATAAACTTTAAGTTTTAAATCTCCCAGAGAAAGAGATCCGATAGATTTAGGTCCGGGAGCTAGCGGGCCATTCAATTTCGATCTTCTATGCATGTTTTTAAATAGAATCCATACTTCTTGCTGAGTTCTACGGTCTCACTAACACCAACAATAACAAATAATTCAATTTCTTCCCTTTTTGTTAATTGAAGCACTTCTGATGATATATTCAACAGTTTTAATTAATTTGGTTAGTTAATTAATTACTCCAACCACACTGCCCAAACAATTGAACATCAACAGAAACCCAAACGAACCAAGTGAAGTTTGACAACTTTACAAAACTGTTTAGGTATGTCTCAGGGTATTCTATTTAAAATAAAAAAGCTGTTATCATTTCTGGCTAAACCGGAAGTCATTCATTATAACCGCCATATATCGGAATCTTCATGTACCTATTATGGCAGACGCGGAGGTTGGCATGTTGGAGATATTTATTTGTATTGTTCCGTATTTTTGCCCAACAGTGTATATAATAAAAATTTCAACGGAATACAGCAGGAAACAATTAAATATCTTTGATATTCCTTTCTTTGTCTTGGTCAAAACTGAAAATCATCATCAGAAAACTAGTTCAATTGTCCTCGCAAGGCAAAGGCAAACCAGCTAGGTATTCTGCCTAGAAAATCTTCTCTGGAGTGGAAGTGTTTACATTCCTGTAGTTCGGAGCCCACGTTAAGCTGTAGGTTCACTCTAAACGCGCAACACAGGCATAGGAGAGAAGATCGCTACGTCTCGTAAGAGATAAAGCATTCTACGAAGAAGAAGAAGTTCAGTTGTGATAGCTTCACCTGTGTTTGTTCTGCCAAACTACTAAAATTAGTTACAGTGTCTAGACGTTCTGATAGTTGGAAAAGTAGATAAAACTTGGCATTGAGGTTATGTGCATTATGATCCTGAACGATAGTAGTTGGTAATAAGATGAAAGCGGTCCAACTGTATCATAATAAACTTAAATAGATTTAAGCCTATTTTCTCACTATTGGCTATTTTCTTATCATTCTTATACACGTTTAAATTATTGTTTTGGATTATTACAATCTTGAATATGGTGTACACTTATTGGAAAACAAACTGTATATGGAAAGGACCACGTATTAATGTATCTTCGATCTCTTATTAGAGGTAATTTTCAGGAAATTCTTAACCAATTCCTTCTTAAATTTTAGGAAATGAATTCTTAATGTTAAACTTAAACTATATTAGTAGATCAAGAATTTAAGTTTCCTCTATCCTGCTTTCCATATTTTATGTAGCACTTCATACGAGATCACTCTCGTTCAACTCATTACCTCGGTAATTTAATATAAACTCCCTATTATACCCATTTTATGAGTAGAACGGAAATTAAATGCTAACGTACGGCCTAATAAAAGTAATAGATAGTTATATTCGCGTCTGTTTGTTAGAAATTGTTGCGAGACTGGCTGCGCGCAGGAATTAAGTACTTAACAGTTAATATTAAAGCGAAGATACGCCGAGGAAACGCGGTAATGCTTGTTGCAATTCGTAACCTCCATACGTTTATGATTGATGGCCGTTTATGTTCCTGCTATGATCTATTTTCGAGCCTTTACGCACGAATTAGACGTGTAACACCGTAACGGTGGGAAATTATTTAAATTGGATGGAATATTGGGAAAGTGGAGAAAATTTCGCTGACCCGTACATACCAAATTTGGTAATCTAATTTGCTGTTTGGCAATTGGTGAAGAAAAACCAAGAGTTGGTAATTTTTGAAAGCATGAAAGATTTTTGTTTCCTGATTAATTAATTTTTTATACCTATACTGGAATACCATACATAGTATATAATGTAAGAATCCAGTAGGAAAAATATAGCAAACTTTAATTAGAAACGCCTAAGATTTGCAGTCAGAGTTTCATAATTTCGTAATTCCACTCCGAAGAAATTTGAGGTTTTTGGATTAATTTTTTATAATTCCGGTAGTAGGAAGTATAATTAATCTATAACTAAATTTTTGACAGTGTACTTAACTGAAAATTAACAGGAAAAATAATTCGGAATGAAGCCAAACAACATATTACAAATTTTATTACAAAATTCTGCTTAAAAACTTTAAAAAT
>JABXWE010050786.1:0-26295 GCA_014611495.1 Limonius californicus | reverse complement strand
TTTACAGAAAACGGCTATACTCGGTATGCAAGCGCCTTAAAATATATATGTATATTAAGTTTAAGTACACTCTCCTTTATTATATGGTGTTTACCCAAGACTATTCGCGGATGACACCGCCTTATGAATTATCCAACAGACTTCCCTTTCTTCAGCTCAAAAATTTCTTTCTAATAGCCCTCAATAACATGCACTGATGGACCAGAAAGTGAACAATGAAGGTAATATAAATATCTAATTTTGAAAACTCCGTCAGATATCCACAACTGGAGCTCTCCGATATCAACATACCTATCCAACACAAAACAAATTAGACTTTTTAACTAAGTCTGATACCTAGGTTTCGCCTTCCAACCTACCTGTTTCCTAAAGCATAATCCCCGAAAAATCCTAAAAAAAAAATCGAATTCTCGCTAACTTTCTCCGGCGTGTCTGTGACCGCTTCCATGGTTGTGACTGTCGCACCCTCCTCCATACGTATAACACCTTCAAACGTCAAGTAACCGCTTATGGAGCGCCTATATATAATAGCATTCAATATCATGTCCTATAGCAAATAGCTGCCTGCGAAATGCAAATGCTATATTCTGCCTTCCCCGAGAACAACAACAACCAAACCATCCTCATCACCGAGCCTGTACTCGAAATTGTGACAATTCCATCACCATAGAAATCCTCCAAACCCCTAAACAAAACCTCATCCTAATCAACCGCATGGCAGGAAAAATCAGAAAGTGCGCCTTCTGTCGGTTAAGAAGGAAAGCCGTATGTCCCGTGCCACTACGACATGTGACACGTTAAAAATCACTACAGGAGTTGGAATTACCCCAGATAGGCAAAATGGTTAGTTACAGTGCACAGTAAACTAGTGATGGCTGCAGTGCTTCGAGATGCTTGGAAAACCGCGTCCTAGATCTCGCTCTTTTAAATCAACAATCAACAACCAACAATCAACGAACCCTTCGCCGTGACAATTGCATCACCATAGAAGCCCTTCAAACCCCATACAAACCCCTAAACCGAAACCTTATTCCAATTGACCGCATGGCTAAAAAGCCCCGTAGGAGGTTGGAACACCTTTCGACCTATCTTCTTACTTTCCTTTACCCAAAACTTTCAAGCAACTTAATTGACCTAGACTAGACTAGATTAAACTAATAATGATATAACAGATACAGTTCAGTTAAATCCGATTCTCACATTTCAGATATCCTGCAATATGATATCTATAAGTTATACAGCACACTACACCAGGAACAAAGAACCACAAAGACGATAAGGATTCTACAGGCAAGGCGAATTAGAGCTGAAAAGGTCAAAAGCCTTGAATGGACCACATGTAATTGTCATGATGTCATGAAATGTAATATCTTAAGCACCATAAACAAACATATTTGAATCTGTACGCACTAAAAAATTGGCAAATAACTGAAGCAGACTATAAGTGTGGTGGTTGGTAGAGCAGTCGCTTTCTGCGCAAAAATGTCTTTTACGGCTTGGGTTCGAAACCTAAGCATTTATAAAAATATTATGCTGTAACCCATCCCACGCAATATCTCAATACAGTTTGTAATCGTAGGGTCTTCATGGTGAAAAAAGAACTCCTCTGGAATTACTGTCGTTCCAACTCGACGTTATATTGTAGATCCCCGTGTTTTTGCCTAAGTGTTGAGGAGAATCACGTTGTAGAGAAGAGACCGATGCCTAACAGTAGGACAAAAAGGCTGTTAATGATGACGAAACTAAGCGCTGTAAGAATAATGCCATACGGCAACAATTGGAACTGTATAGCTGTAATAATAAATGAACTAAAACGGAAAGCAAAGAATCAGGTGACATTCCAAACTCTCGTGGGATAACGCAGCGCCGTTAGATATTAACAGTTTATGTAAAGCATGACAGAATTTAAATTCTAGCAATATGACCGATTTGCACCATCTTGGTGCAATCCAAAGTTGTTTCGTTTATTTTACAAGACAAACATTTGTGGTTACCTTTGGACTTTATAGTTTCATTGTATCATCCTCCACAGAAAATTAAATCTTATTACTTCCATTATGAAATTTGCACACCAAAATATGTTGAATTTGACCTATATATTTTTATATCATCTAGTATTGGTAGTATTGCTTAAGTGCACGTTTATTTAGAATGAGGAAAAAATGAACTATGTTATTTGTTACGCATTCTACTACACGTGGAAGTACATTCATCATTTTAAAATTTCTTGACAAAATCGATTTCAGGTTGCTTGTCTTGTAAAATTGCAGTCTAGCAAGCATGAAATTTAATTTCCTACAAATTTGTTCTTGTACTTGATTCTGATAAGTTTAATGCCAACAAACTGCTCTAGGCTAAGAAGAATTGCGTGTCTTACTTGTACTACATCCTCTCGATTACATGCTGAACCAGCCCTTCCAGTTCTCATCTAAAACTGCTCCGCTGTTTCGTCATTTTCTAAGACATAATATCATACAAATATAGAATCAAGTTACAAATAAACCCCTTATTTTAATAATGGAATTAAGTTTAATATATAACAAAAAATATTAATAAGTATTTTGTTAAATTAGTAAAATTATTTTTGAATATATCTCCACAGTCTGTAGGGTTCACAGTAATATTAACAACACAGCGATTAGTGTTGATGAAAGAATCAATTCATTTTGACGGTCCCTGTGAAACTTATTACGTTCCTGTACATTACCTCATCGTCTTTTGATGTCCTTCCTGGATTGTATCGTACAAGAGGCGCATTTCAATCACATTGACTGTTTTTGGACCCTTGGGGGTGGTGAAATAAGGGTTGGAACCAGTAAAAATAATTGGATGTAGACGTTTTTAAGTGATTTCTTTTACTGTTAAAAATATCTATATAGAAATATAATCCTATTACGTATTTAATATTTTTTAGTGGTGTATCGTGTGCATTCAGTGGTAAAAGCTACCGATTTCGATTCCTACGTTGGTATTTACGGATTCTAAAAAAATATGAATTTTTCATGTGCTGTTTACTTCGTTGCCCCGTCTGAGTTCACAAACCTGAGGGACAATTTTATCACATAGTGGATTTTATATTCCAAAGATTATTTATTCTTCCAATAAGCTGCCATAATATTTGAAATTGATTACTTTCCTCCGTATCTGCAGTTTCCTTCTACTTTCGAATTTTGACTGGAAAATATATTAGCAGTTTCATACAAAATTAATTAGTAGGAGGAAATAATGTGGCTTTTAAATATTGCTATCATTGCTAAAGTAACTTCAAAGAACTTATTATTTACTGTAGGTACTTATTTAATCAGATCCATGTGCGGTATTATTTTTGTTATGTTTCCATGTTATTTTGTTTCGGACAACACAAATAGTCTATAAAGTAAACAATTTTAAAACTAAAAGATAATCAAGCATCATACAGTGCTGCGACAGTTAAGCGATTAAATGTAAAAAAAATCGTTTGGTTCAATAACATTAACTGGGACTCAATGTGTGGAATTTAAATCCTCCTCTGTGCCAAACATTTAGTGTTGTACTATCCAACTCCTTCATAAGCTTTTAATCCAACCCAATTACGCGTTATAAGCCCATAATACTGCTAGCATAATAATATACACATACACTTTTTTCGTTGTTTCTTTACTAGTTTTGGATTCCGAAGATGACCAATGATTACATTTTTAACATTAGCTTTTTATCACTAGTCTTTATATAAGTTAAACTGTAATAAATTATATATCGCAAACTTTGTGTATGTTAATTAAATCAAAACCAGTTCAATAAAAAAAGTTTGTACAACCACTTCTTGTTACTACTATTATATCTAGCAATTTGCCTTAAATATAAATCGATCTTGTATTCTCGCATTTTTTAAATACTGAAAATACAAATTGTTGTTATGATAAATAACCGATGTTATGCCAGTAATTTTAAATCCACCTTGTCATACTTTGATGAAGAGTGATCGGTTATATTTTGCTAAAAACAAGCTTATAATGTGCAGCGAAATAGTGCTCCAGTTTCATTAAGAGTTAATTTAACCCTAAACGTATTTAATGCAAGAACTTAGCGATTAATTAAATTATTATTTATTAATTAATATTGCTACTGCATTTCTTTCAACCCACTTGCTACTAACCCGCAAACTATTTAACGTGAAGCTTTAAAATAATATTCCAGTCAAAATATAATATTTCCGAAACTGTTACATGAATTCTCCTTTATTCGTGTCAATTTTGCGGAATGCAATGAATATAAAAGCGAGATAACACACAGCAACGTTAACATTTGGTGTATCAAAAAAATTTCAGTTGTATGCCATTAATCACAAACTTGAACTTCTAAAACTCTGTGGTAGAACTGATTGATTATGACATTGACAGTGATTGATTTTTGGCTGCTCTTTATAATGTGGAAAAAGATTCTAGCTGTGAATGCTTACAGGTCCTTATAACCCTACACTTCGCCTTAAAAGTAGTAACTTCTATAGTTAATAGGGACAAAAATTAAAAGTTATATTTTAGCAACTGTATTATGCACAACCACACGACTGTGACGTTACATGGCAACTCGAAAAGTTGTTATACCTTCGGTTTCATACACGATTTTTATAAATAAAGATATCTGTAACAGAGAACAGTTATGTATTACTCAATATATTACTGATATGTAAAGATTTTCCTCGATGAAGTTCTCCTCTATAAACCAATATTAAAATCAATTTGAACCTATGGATTTTAACTGTGGGAATGCACAAAACCGTCCAACATCAAAATTCTCCAGGGTTTTCAGTCAGAAACTCTTCGTAAAGAAACAAATGTAGCCAGGTATGTTACCAATCAAACTCTCGTAGACCTGGGAATCCCGTACGTCCCGTTTCGTCTGCGAAATTAGGAGATTAGCAATCGTTTACCACTATACTCTCGTGGGGCATGAAAACATCCTCCTCGAACAACTAGCCGATGAACCGGAAATTGTAAGTCGGCAGTAGTCACAGGATCTTACCCAGCAGACTAACCGGTAATATATTTTTATTCAGGTTAACATCGATGGACGGATCCGCGTCAAGTCAATAGCATAACAGTTTACACCGTTCATGTATTACTCAATATATTTAAATATAGTAGGCTGTAAACCAACAAGAAAGTTAATAAAAAAAATTAGATGTTAAAATTCAAAATAACATATCTCTCTCTCTTCGTCAGACATTGTTGGTCCAGTATTGGAAATAGTCCTCCCCAGTGTTTTTCCATACATCTCGGTCTCGTGCCAATCTAAACCATAACATATTATATCAGCAAAATTTGGAATATTGTAAAATTGTAAAGCATTTAACACAGATAAAGGCAATGAAGAAATATTATTTATTTCATACTGTACAGTAAAGTAGACTTTACGGTACTAATTTCAGTCCGCGAAATGGCACATTACGGTACCAGGTACTGTAATGTTACTTTACAGGACTGATTCATCCAATTCTACCACAAAATGAAACACCTGTTTTAAATTCTTATACTTTATAAAAGATTTAAAAAAAACATTATGAAAAATTAAATTTATACTTAGTTTAACATGTTTTGTGAATATTAACAGTAACGGTACAACCGCTGTTAGCGGAAACGTTTATAGAAGAAGGCACATCTTTATTACCAACTATGGCGGAAAATGATTGATATTGCTGCAAACCTCCACAAAAGTTTCACCCCCTTGTATCATTCTTGCTGTCTTCTTTTAGTCTTCAATAGATTCTTCAACATACTTTTTAGCACCTTTTGAACTCTTCCATCCTCCATACCGTTTAAACATTTACATCAGCCCCAGCGTTGACCAACAACGTTGACGAAGTTCTTCTGAAGCAATGGCCAGTATACTTTTGGGGATGTTCAAGATTGAGAAATTCTGCGATTTTTTTAGGTGCTCCCCCAACAGTGTGTATACCAACTCTTGCCTTATGCATTTGCCTTGTTTATAACCTACCAAAAGTGTTTTTTCAGGAAGGTTTTTTGTTCGCAAATTGTAATATTGTTTGAAAACATCCAAGTATTGCATCTCATCGCTGTTAATCACAGTAAACACCCGTAGAACATGTGTTTTTGTTTGATTAACCAACCAACCAATAACTGAGACCCAGTATCCTCTACATCATCTACGGTTAAATTACAAATATCTTCTCTTCGACACCCTCCAGAAATTTCTAGCAAAGCGATTACCTTTACTAGTAACTATTCTTTCGTAGGTGCCTCTCTCATGAATTTTTCAACTTCTTCCCTGGTCAGCACCTTCGACTGATTTGGATGGTGACCCACATTTTGCTTTTTTAAAAAAGCTATTAACTTAGGAAAACGAGAAATGTCGACATTCTCATTAACGATCATCATTGACTTAACCATCGAGTACTTAGACCATAATGATGAACTGTTAAATGTTTTCGACTGAAAGGTAAAATGTTATCGGTTAAAAGAAAAATTCTTAAAAAAGAAACTTATACTACATATTTCTTGTGCCAGTCACAAAATAACGCCTATTCCTTCCCATACCTTTGGGAAGACTAGACAGGAATAAGTTTCCCCACAGCTTCTGCGCTTCTCTGAGAATTTTCACTTGATTCACTAGCCATTTTCCAGCAAATATTATTTTTCGTATTTTTTTACAAAGCAATATGTTTGCCTTTATTAACACGGTTATTTTAGTAACTTTTGTTTCTGTTGAATAATCGAAGTCACATAGGAACGGATCCGTTAAAATAACAATTAATTTTTTAATAAAATGATTACATTACCTATTGTCAAATATGACATATAGAATTTAAATTTTGCTTTTTATTTAAAATCGTTAACAGTATGAAATAAAACGTACGACGATACACGTTCGTGAAGTTATTATTACGGTACTCGTTTAGATATTCTTGACTCGGCTACTTCGTCGCCTCGTCCATAAACATCTAACTCGTACCGTAATAAATCACTTCCCCGGACTTGTAACGTAAATTACTATTGCTATTGATTAGTAACTACAAAAATTGATAAATGAATCTGTGAAACTGATTCCCAACATTGCACGTTCCATCGCTCTCTGAGTTATTCTGAGTAGAGATCCTCTTCTAACTATAATAATATTTTATGTCTCTAGATCGTATACGTTTATACCTTTCTTGTGAGGTTTATAGGGATACTTTGGGATTTTAAAATGTATTGAAGTTTACCACATGCTGCCCACCTTAGTTTTATACTTCGCGTTATTTCGGCAATTCGGTTTTCTTTACCAAGTGTTTGATGCTGTGTCCCAGGTACACATATTCATAAAAATCTGCAATTTGATTATTGATGGCTATTTGAATATTTTTTCCAGACGGTATATTCGTGATATTGGTGTGCCATAGTCACTCAATAAGGTGGATCCTGCTTACAGCGCTATCATCGCCGAAAACGAGACTGTTTGAGAACTTTTAGTATATAAAAATGCCTTTATTTTACTCTGGTAGATTTTCTAAGGTGTCTTCCATCGCTAAGCTAAAGAGCTTTGGGGATATAGCGCTTCTTAGCGAACTCCTTCTCCTTTGATCTTTTTCATGATCATGTTTTCGTCGACCATCACCTTTGTAATAGCGCTCTCATATACGTTTTTAAGTATCAGATTTAAATGTCTTGTGCCGATTCTTACTGTATTCATTAGTTTCACGATTTCCCATATTTAGACCGCATGGAGGATTTTCTTGTAGTCTACGATAGCAATAAATAAAGGGATATAAATCATCCTGAAACTCTTTCTACTCGTAAATCACGCATCTTCCCCCGGTTGGCAGAAATCGTGTTTATTTGTCTAGCGGTCTGGCAGAAATCACGAGATTCGTTTATATAAGTGAGATAACAACTGAAAATGACATTACAATTACATGTAAGTACGCAGCTCACTTGTAATGCGTTAATTTTACCATCTCTTCAATGTTAAGGCGAGTGCGTATGTAGAGCCGAAGTAAAGTAAAGCCGCGCGGGTTGTAGCTATGTTGCTATTATCTCCTTTTTTGAAAATCTATACCACTTCTGCATTTTGCCAAGCTTCGTGTGTGTTTTCTTCATTTAAGCTTTTGTTTAGCTAAATAATAAGATCCTTTTCTAAATTTTCTGTTTCAATTTTTAGCATTTCCCTAGGAACGTTATCTCTTAATGGGGCTTTATTGCTTTTTATTCGCTTAAGAGCAGCTCGCACTTCTGCTGTGTTTATTTTGGAGATTTTTTCTGAGCCTGTATTTTGTATCTATTTCAGTTGTTCATTTATGATTTTAAAGATTTTGGTTTTTCATCTAGATTTTAACACTCTCATGGTAGCAGTATTTTCTGTGGCATCTTTAACTATTATTTTGTAATAGGTTTTCAGGTTCTTGTGGGTTTCGTTGTTTATTATTTTGCATAGTTCTTTATATTCTTTAGATTCGTTTGTTCTTCTTTTTTTCTATTAGTTGAATATGGTGTTGTCATATATCTGTGGTATTTTCGAGCAAGTATTTTTTCTAGCTATTTGTATGTCACTCATGATTGTAGTAGTCGTTGAGTTCACTTAATATGTATCCAATGTATCCGTTGCCTTTAATTTGGATTAGAAGACCTCTTGGCATTTGCTCTCATTTTTCCTCGGGGTTTCAACTGTCGTGTAATTTTGTTTTTGTAATAACTTTATTCTTTTAGCTTTAGTATTTACTATGATATTAGTATAGACTACCATATGGTGACCCTCAGTGATGCATTTATTTAACACTGACACGTTTTGAAATATCTCTCTTCTGTTTGCAGTAATATATTCGCTTCTGATTTTTAGCTTTCCACGTGGGCTTCTCCAGTTCTAATTCCAACATTACCTATGTTTGGTCCTTCCATTTTCTGTTCAATCTTAGGATGGTAACAAATTTAGCGCTTCCTTGTTTAGTAGCTGTGGGATTTCTTGTACTGTATAGCTGTTGTTTATATGAGACTGCTTTCAATTTCATTACACAGCTTTTCAAGTTTTTGTTTTGCCATAATCGCTACGCCTTTTAGGTGCAATCCTCCGTCGTTGTTCTGATAAGACAGATGTCGAGCTTTTAATGTTGTTACTTTTCTCCTTAGAAGTCTAGTTTTACATAGACCAAGTATATATCACTTAATATTTCGCATTTCGGTTGCTGGCGATACTATGTGTTCATTTAATCGCATAATTCTAATAACAGCCGCTTTGGCAATTTCTTTATATTTATATTGTATGCTATTTTCGTTGGGTGTGTGGCTGGTTTACACTTAGAGAGAATATTTGAAGCAGACTGTTGTAACAATGCGAAGTTTTGTCTACTCCCCTAGGCTAGTATCGTTTTAAGACTCGATTTGGAGATGGTTTTAGTTCGGAGGATTTTATCATTAAAGGCCACGCTTACCCAACTTGTTGGCCAGTTTTAAAGTCAGCCGCTTACTTTAGGGCAGACGTTGTTGTGAGCTGCCTCTCTGCGGTCGTTATCATTTTATAATAGTGCATTGTTATTTGCCCTTAAAATGTTCCCTTCCATCATTTTCATACGTATGTACACACATCAAAATACACAAACGTAAAAAGTATTTTTGCAAACGTTCATCAATTTCTAGATCCAGTTGGCGATGTTTCTTTTTGTTTTTTTAAAACAGTTGTGTTCAGTTGATGACATTTGTATCGAGAAGGTGTTTTTGCTCTTTAGATTACTCAGTTTATGTGTATTGAATTAAGAAACAAGTTGGGCTTTATAGTGTCTTAGAATCAATAAAGATGGAAAGAGTGCATCTTAGTCGTGATATTCAGTTAAGAGCTGTGGGCATGATACAAGGAGGTATGTATGACTATTCGAGATGTGGCGGCTGCTGTAAATTCTTGTAAAAGTACCATTGGGCGCTTGTGGCAGCGTTATCAAGAAACTGGTGATGTAAAAGAAAGACATCCTGGCCCCATCAGGAAGACGAATGCTGTACAGGATAGATTTCTTCGAATCCAATGTCTTCGTAACCGAAATCTTACCGCCAACCAGCGAAAAACTGAGGTCCAAAATGTCCATCAAGTGATAGTCAGTGGTCAAACTGTAAGAAATAGGTTGCATGAGGTTGATCTCCACGCTCGACGCCCTGTTAAAGTTCCCGTGTTTTCACGTGGCAATCGCGCACGGAGATTAGAATGGGCCGAGGAACACATCAACTGGCAAGAACAAGACTTGGCTCACATACTCTTCACAGATGAATCCAGATTCGGTTTGAGGCCAGATTCTAGAAGACTAAGGGTGGAGGAGACCTGGAAATGAAAATCGTTTGGCAGCTGTTCAGGAAGTTGATCGGTACCAATGGCAAACAGTTATGGTTTGGGCTGGAATTGGAATTGGCCGTAGAACTGAGCTCGTTTTTGTTGAAGGTTTTTTAACGGCAAACGCATATCGGGATACAATTCTACAACCTGTTGTACTACCACAGGCGGAACAAATCGGGGGACAATTTTTACTGATGCAGGACAACGCTCGACCACACGTTGCGAGAACAGTTAGACATTTTTTACATGAGCACAATATCGCAATATTGCCGTGGCCGGCGCAATCCCCCACTTGAATCCCATAGAACATGTGTGGGATATGCTGGGAAAACGTGTCCTAAATCAAGGCTTGGTGTTTCAAACAAGGGAAGAGCTCTCAAATTGTTTACAAGATCAGTGGCAACAAATGATCAAAATGAAATAGACAATTTGATTAGAAGTTTACCCAATAGGTGCAGAGCTGTGATTAGCAGTCGAGGTGGCCATACACTGTATTAAATGTCCAAATCTTTCATTTTTTCATTCATATTCTACTGCTATTTGTAAGTTAAAAATTTGCTTTATTTTTTACACACCCAGTATAAGCAAACTACAGTAACTTCTGTCTGTTTTTGTTATTAAAATTAAAGATTATTGTTCAGCTTTATGTTTTGTTTCATCGTTGTGTCATAATACTTCCAGTAGTTGCAACAACGTTTATTTTTAGCCTTGTCCCCTAGACCATTTTGATGTGTGTATGTTGTAAATGTTCGTGTAACCACGTGTAGCAATACAGACGTATATTTTATTATTAAATATATAAATTTATAACAATAAATAAGATTGATCAAGGTAATTTAGTAGTAAGCCTGTAGGTATCAAGAGACGCAGGCATGAACCTACAACACAACTGTATGACTATAGTGGTGGTGAAAAATACGAATAAAGCGTTTAATACTTTGTGGTTTTATTTTTTGGTCAACTACGGTCAACCTACAATCTTCAGGCGTGGGGTTTAGAGGGTTACGCGTAAGTTAGACGGAATAACAAGAATTACTTGGAAAATTCAAGATTGAAAACCCCAACCTAGAAACATGGCGAACAATTACGAAGTGCAGGATTTTGAATCATTTTATCAATCCCAGGTACAAAACATTAGTGGAGACACTACTGAACATCCAGGAGGCACGGAGGAATCAGGAACCGGATCTTGAGAACAAAGGCCGCAAACCGCAAGTAACAATGAATTTATGAACACAATACAAGCCCTCATTGAATAAAATAGTCGAATGCTTAGCATGCTTCAGCTAAATCAAACAGCTAGTAATACCAATTCGCATATTAAGAATTTCAATGTAATGCCAGATCTGTCAAAAACCATCGATACTTTCGACGGCGAAAAAGGGACCAGAATAGCAAAACTCTGGCTCCAGGGAATTGACAACATGTCCCTGCTTCACTCATGTCCAGGAGCATTCACTTTTCAAACTGCCAAAAGTAATTTGGAAGGGGCAGCAAAATACTGGTTTACAGCAAGAAGCGATGAAGTAACCAACTGGCATAAATTTAAGCTAGCCTTCACAAAAACTTTTATTTACGAGAAAAATACAACTGAATGTTGGAAGAAAATGCAAGACCGAGTCCAGTCACATGAAGAAAACGTAGCTTTGTATTTCCATGAAAAAGTTTCGTACTGCAAGGAACTCAATCTCTCGTTTTCCGAAACAAAACAACAAATTATTATAGGCCTGTTATCAAGAGATCTCAGCAACTGTTTGTTATCAAAGAACCATCAAAACGGGGATGAACTATTTCAAGACATTATTCATTATGAAAGAGTTTATGGTTTACGAAGAAACAGAGTGTTAATAGAAAAAAGGGGAAACGAGAAAGATTTTTGCAGAAACAATTCAGCAAATGCATCAAATGACACCAAAGAAACCAAACCTGATTCAAGTAAATTAAATTTTAGGTGTTTTAACTGCAACCAACCAGGTCATCGTGCACCTCAGTGTCCGAAGCCGAAGAGACCACCAGGCTCCTGTTACATTTGTGGTTCCACAAGCCACATAAAAACTACTTGCCCGCAAGCTGGTACACAGCAGTCAACCCGAAGACTTAGGAATGTAGAGCAGCCTACCGGGGTGAGGGTGAATGACAACTCTGTCGTAGCATCAACAAGCAGAGGTTCAACCAGCTCAACAGTATCAGTCGTCACCGACACCACATATATTGCGGACGTAGGTACAAACAAACAAGTTTATGGGGTACCTGTTTCCTTAAAATTCAGAATTAATGATAATGATTGTGTTATTAATGTTCAAGCTCTGTTAGACACGGGTAGCCCTATAAGCTTGATCAAATCATGCTATTTACCTACCAGTATTATTAATAAAGACACCAGTGCATGTCACAATTATTTTGGTATTAATGGTAGCAAATTAGATATTGTAGGAATTTATGACAAAAATGTAATAATAGAAGATTTATGTTTGCCTATTAGATTTTATGTTGTATCAGATGAAACCATGAAATTCCCAGCTATCTTAGGACGGGATTTTACTAGTTTACCAGACCTTAAAATCACCTTACGGAAGTCGTTGACAATTAAACAAATTGATAATTCACCTTTGCTTGATGAGTTAGTCAATTCAATTATGCACATTGATTATTCTACTCATAATTCAATTTCTTTAAACATTAACCCTGATCTAGAGCCTAAAACTAAACTCAAAGTCGAAGAAATGTTCACTAACAGTTACTTAGATATTGAGAGACCTCAAAATCCTCACATTGATTCTGAAATCGAAATTGTTTTAACTCACGATCAACCTTTTTCTGTACGATCTCGTAAGTTATCTTTCCAAGAGAAGAACCAATTGCAAACAATTTTGGACGAATTATTAGAAAGAAAAATTATAAGAGAAAGTAACTCCCCTTATTGCAGTCTCATAGTTCTGCGAACTAAGAAAAACAACAGAGGTGTTCGATTATGCATAGATTACCGAGCACTAAATAAACTAACTATTAGAGACCATTATCCAATCTCCTTAATAGATGATCAATTAGACTTGTTAAAAAATAAAAAAATATTATACATGTTTAGACCTAAAACATGCATTTCACCACGTAAGAGTTGCACCCGAGTCAATAAAATACACTTCTTTTATCACTCATTTAGCCCAATACGAATATGTGAAGATGCCCTTTGGATTAACTAATGCCCCATCAGTTTTCCAGAGATACATCAATGAAATTTTCAGAGATCTAATTCGAAACCAGAAAATATTAATCTACCTAGACGACATGTTAATAGCTACAACTTCAGTTGAGGAACATTTAAATATTTTAAACTGCGTATTTAATCTTTGCGTAAAAAATCTATTGGAGTTTAATACGGAAAAATGTTTCTTTTTGCAAAATCAAATAAGCTATTTAGGTTATTTAGTGAATGAGAGTGACATAAAACCAAACCCTGAAAATGTCAAATCTGTGAAAGATTACCCGATACCAGACAATATTAAGAAAGTTCAAAGATTCGTTTAACATCTTATTTTCGTAGATTTATTCCATCATTTTCCTGTGGTGGCAAAACCCTTATACGATCTACTGAGGAAAAACTCTAATTTCAGTTTTGGTGAGAAAGAGCTAATTGCTGTCAATGAAATAAAAAAAGACTTACAGAAGCTCCAACCCTAGCAATCTATTCCCCAGACTTATTAACACAATTACATTGTGATGCTTGTCAAACTAGTTATGGCGCAATCTTGCTCCAGAAACAAACTAATGGAATATTTCGCCCTACATTTTACTTCAGTAAAAGGACATCCCCTGCAGAATCAAAATTTCACAGATATGAACTTGAAATGTTAGCAATCGTGTATGCAGTAGAAAGATTTAGAGTGTACCTACAAGGAATTCATTTTACTATAGTAACAGATTGTAATGCAATTAAATTGGCCTTCAATAAAAGAGAAATAAATAGAAGAATTGAGAAATGGGCTTTAATACTGTCAAACTATAATTACACTTTAGAACACCGGGAAGGTAACCGAATGAAACATGTTGATGCACTAAGCCGATCCAATAGTATTTTAGTTCTTGTAGAAAACGCTTTTGAGCAGAACTTATCGGTGCACTTTGGTATTGCAGGAAGCTCTTCATGACAGGTGTAGTTATATGCATACCAGTTTCAGTAGTTTCGACTCAGTACGGTATATAACACTCTTCCGCAACTGTCAGTCTGCCAGATGTTTGTCAGTTGATGGTAAATAAGCTTTATTATGACAAACTGATATAATAATATTTAAAAAAAGTGTACGTAGTCGGGCTGTTAATTCCCGGTTTTTCACAATGCTCTGTGAGAATATGGGTGCTGATAAACATTCGCTTCTTGTCCAAGCCAATGTAAGATAGGTGTTAAGAGGCAAGGTTCTCTCCCGCATTATCGAACTTGTAGAATAAATAAAGCAATATCTTCTTTAGTAAAGCTCATGCCAGTTCAACTTTTATTAGAACAAAAATGAATGGCTATTTGGCGGATACATTTTCTCTTCTAAACAAGCGTAATTTATCGCTTTAATAAAGTACGAATAACGCTTTTACTCTTTGGAGTAAAAGGTAAGCATTCAAAAATGCACTTTTGTTGTGGAAGTAATGTTTGCTTGACAACGAATTTAAAATGCTTTCTTAACTTGAGGAATTTTTAATGATTTGGAAAGATATGAACTTTGCGAATACATATGTCAAGGCATTGCAGAACATTTTGTTAACCTCAGAAAGAAGAGCCGCGGCAATCGATTGTACGGCAAAAGATGTAGGCTCTACCAGACTCACAATGTTAAAATAATTTAAGAAGTTTTTTTTAACTTTCAACTGATACGACCCTACCCTCAAAATTCAAATCAATAATCGGTTTGGTGCAAATCTGCATTTCTATGAAGGACGAATCCCACAGCTTCGCAACAAGCTGTAAAATTATTACTATACTATGTCGGTAATTAAAACAAAATGTAGAAATCGAATGAATTATGATACGGCCTTGCATTGATACGCTACGGCATCCTCGGCTCGAAAAATATGAGAAAAGCAGCAGCGGATGTAGAACTATGACCAGGGAGCAAGATATGTATAAATTACAAGCTTTGACAATGAGAAGTAGTCATTTCATGAAGAAATGTTCATATGTATGTAGGTTCTATATTTCTTTGTTATGAAATTATAGGGGTTTTAAAATAATTATCCCTTTGAACACTAATGAATAATCATATTTCAAGAAAATCAGAAATTTTTATTGTACCAACAGAAAGCAACATTGAAACTACAGTAAATGTTGAAAAATTAGTCCATTCTCCTGAATACACAACTGACAACGACGAACTAAACTCTCTTGCACGCGTAATAAATTCATATTATTTCTAATATGAGTTTCAGCATCTAGAATCCTCTGCAATAGGTGATGAGGATCATTTACTTCCCCGGCATAAACAAATTGCTTGAAGTGATCCCATAAATAAAAATCGCAAGGATTTTAGTCTGGTGATCTAGGTGGCCATGATATAGGACCTCCGTTACCAATCGATTAATTTGGAAAATGAGTATTCAGCCATGGGGATGTTGCATTTCATCAAATATAAACGTTTCAGAGAGGGTCCAATCCATAACACTCATAACTATAGTGGATGCCCCATAGTATGTTTTAAACCGTATTCTCCACAAAGACTTAACGGTACCATATACCAAAGAAGTGAACACCCAATATACCGACTAAGATCAACGCCAATTAGAGATAAGCCCTAATGAAGAAGTCAAACCTTTACGAAGCAATACAGAAGCCTCAAGAGGAAGTGATCGCGGGATAATATAATTAGAAGTTTCTGAACATGTAAATAGGGTATCTTACATCAAGAATAATTGAAACTAATGAGATATTGCCACTGGGCGTTATTATCGCAACGTCCTCTCACATAATCACACAACTTTCCTTCCTGGTCTTGCCAAAATTTACCGTTCCGTTTATTAAAGGGTTGTGAACCGCTGCAAGGTGTTGCAGTTATATATAATCAATCAAAATAATTTAATTTTTAATTAGGTAGACTTAATTTAAATTTAATTAAACATTTAGTCTTAAAAAATTTCAAACGTAGTCTAATGCCGTATGTTATGTGTAAATTTTCTGTGAGCTATCCTATTGGGAGTATAGTTGGCTACATATCGTTTCTTTACGAGCGCAATTTTTGACCTTGGATTTAGCTTTTTGAGTTCCTGATTCAATTTAGAGGAGTTGGGGATATTTGCGGAATTGTGGATGCGAGAGGACTTCCTTCTAGGCCTTGGTTATGAGAGCTTATGCCTTTGGTTGCTAGTGTGAAGAAGGTGTTCCGAGATTATGATGAATTTCAAGTTTTTTGTTTTATTTGGGACATCTTTATCTACAAGCAGAATTCGCTATTTTTGGGTGGCATTTGATTTCTTCACTGCATATTATCAGGATTAATTAATCGCGGCCGTCAAATTCTCCGTTACATGCCGCACGCCAATAGGATAGCTTTTCCTCCAGCGGTTACTGTTTGTGGCACAGCTGCCCTTGTCTGCGCTGCTGTAAAATCTGCAAGCGAAATACATTTGAGATACAGGTAAGATGCATTTGAAAGCTCTTGCTTGCCGCCACCACCTGCCCAACCTTTATATTGAATGACTGATTCCCGGAGCCACTTTGAAAGGGTTTGCTCCTTTCATTTCTTATTAGATTCTTTTGTATTTGCCATCTCGCAGTCTTATTACCAACACGTTCAGCTCATGTCTATATATATTTCCGGGCCAGATCGTAGTTAATTTTAATGTTTTATGCTGAAATTGATATTTCGGGTAATTTTCAGAATTTTAATAGTTGTCGTATATGCATGTTTATCACTTACCTTCATGATATTATTTCAGAATGGTTGTACATTTGTTACTGTGCATTGCACTTTTGTATACTTACTTTGCGTTTATTGTTATCCGCACGTGTTATTGTTTGATTATAATTTCAATTTTGTATTTGATAGTTGTGGCAGTTAATCCATTCAAGGCAATGGGATTTTAGACAATAGTAAAGTTGGTCTAAAACGGTTAATGTTATAAACTGTTGCTTGTTTATTATAATTATTATTTTGTTCTGTTATTCATGCAGTATTGGATTATACAGTACAGACGATTGCGTCATTTATTGCATTTCTTAGACATTTATTTAAATTTGTTAATACAGGGTGTTACCCATTTGGATAAATGAACATCTATTTTAGTGATTGTCATATTAAGTATTTACAATATACAGGATTTGTTTACAGCATACACATTATATTGGTGTTTAATTGACTTATTGTTTTGTATATTAGGAACCCGCAAGTTTATGCTTCTAGGTGAGAGTTTACCCTTATCTAAGTACATTGAGGTAGGTCTTTGGAATAATTGCAGTATCGTTGATGTTGGATTCTGGCGCCCTTTATTTCATCTACATTTAATCATCCACTCCTATCCCGCAGTAGAACTTGTCGCGGCGAACACACCGAATCTTTTCAGTAAGTTACCCATGTTCCTGGTTTCTAGTAAAGCACTTGTATTTCCGTCTTTTCGTTGTTTTATAATACGTATATTAATTACCAATAAAATAAATTAAATTAAGATATTTCAATTTGGAATAGGGATTATGAATTTAATATGAATATTTACCTTTTAAACATCATTCACCATTCACGTTAAATCATACTTTAAACAAGTATTTGCCTTTTAAACGCACTGATTTGACATTGAACAAGGTTTGTATCTGGGGCAGAACAAAATTGAACTTTTTAGTCCACAAAAGAGCATTCTGCACACAGTGTGATACAAAAGAAAGCAACTTAACTGCAACCGACTACGTGAGACAATACATCTCAAACATATATAAGCAATAATTGGAGTTTATAAATTTGTAAAATAGGAAAGATACTTACTTACATGCAAGATACTTATTACAACCATAATACAAGACTTCCAGTAAAACAATTTCTAGATTTCAAATACAATATTTTTACATTTACAATTTTTAATTATATGGAGCATCTTAAAAAAATAAAAAAATATAAAAGTAAAATAAAGTAATGCGTGCAATTATAAAATTTATGAATAAATAAATTAAATATCTTGTGACAAAAACTTAGATTGATTCTTTAAAAAATGTGTCTATTCTGGTCAACCTGCTCGGGTTATAGACCTCAGAAGATTATCCCTGCTCATGCTTGCTTGAACCAAAATTAATTTTATAAATAACAACTTTTCATAAAAAATAACAACTTTCTAGTCTTCTACTGTCTTTTTCCCCGCGCCACCTATGCTACACTTGCATAGCGCGCCAAATTCAAATTCAACATCTTCTTCTTCTTCTTCTTAGCCACTTTCGATCCATAATTAGACGTAGGCCGCCTTTAACGATTTCCATTTGGATCTATTCTGAGCTTCCTTTATCCACATTAAACCAGCTGTCATTTTGATGTCATTTGTCCATCTGTTCGGGGGTCTTCCTCTGCCTCTCTTGTTTGACTGATTCAACATAACTATTACAAACTACTACGGCTTTAACATAACTACTACAAACTACTTCATACTATTAATTAATTTGACAAAAGCACAACATGTGTTTTGCTGTTAGGCTCTATGGTATTTGTGTGGCAATAAAACTTTCAATGAAAACTTGAATATACTATTCGTAGATGACGAGGTTTGCCAACTATCCATTAGCTCTATAAATCGGCACTCAGGTCGCCCAAATTATAAAATAATCAAGTACTACATATGACTTAAAAATACGTTATGTGTTATGACTGATTTATCTCCTTATACGAAATTATTGGACATTTTACTAACTTTCTGTAGTATTTAACTGTGAAGTGTAGCAAGCCGTTTATAATATGTTTAGATTAGTGTAGCTAAATTGTTCTCATTACCTGGCTCAAGGTTAATAAACGTCATATCGAAATTTGTCAAAAACAGGAATGATGTTATGAATCCAATTACAGAATTTGTAAGCTCCTATTGTATATTACTTTATTGTTATAATCACTTGTAATGTTGACCTTGCACACTCAAATCTTGATATCATTCTTAGCAACGCAAAATTATATTTGAATATAAAATGAAGAATTCGAAACAATTAAATAGCTTGATAAGGATAATAGCGCAATAAGCAGGCCATTGCGCGGGATTGCGAAAAGGGTTGCTCAATTAAAATGTAGAGCAGTAAAAGTAATGAAAAGGATAGTTAGTTGAGAGGTCAGAAGAGTCCTAAGTGAAGAGTCCGTCAGAGTTTTGAGTCCGTTAGTCCGTAATGAGAGAAAGTTCCCACTCCAACAGTCCAGAATAGCATATATTAGCGAGAATAATAGGACGTATATAGTATTATTTATGTATAGTATTTTAGTTCAGTTAATTTAGAGAATGTAAGAAATATAATAAATAGAAGAGCTACGAAAGCGATAACCCCAGAATTGTTGAAAAGTCTTCGAAAATATGGAACGACGAGTTGTTTTGTGTTTACAAGAAAAAGGCGAACACTTTCAACATCTCTTTGTGTTAGTTATATAATAGGAAACACTAAACAACTATGTTGTACAAATGTTTTTATTTAAATTAGGTTATAACGTTAATATTACTAAAAGGGTCTCTGTTTTACCAGCAGAAGTTGGCAGAATGTTGATATTTTATGCTATTGTAATACATATGACTTCAAAATTCTATAGGCTCCCTTGCTGAATTTACTTCTCACTCATACTACACTATTCCTCATTCGTACGTTTAAATTGTCTGTTCATCCATTAATATATCCATTTAGTTTAGTGATGACAGTTTTTATTTATAGTTTTGGATGTACTTTATTAATTATTGTTTATACAGTACTTATAGCCGTCAATATAATAGTCTTAATGAAAATCCCTGCAGTTTATAAGATTAAATCGGGCTTTCGTTTCAACTGAACATTGGCTATTGTTTAATAGTAGTGATATAGTGTATAGTTCTTATACTGGAAAAATATGTGTTTATCCTCGATTGTTTTTGCAAATAATAAATACGCGTTTACTAATTGATGTTAAAGTGGTAACCCTGAAAAACACCGATAAAGTTGTACACTCTAAAGGCATTATTGATTAAATAGGATATAAATGTGTTTGCAGTATACATTGAATGTAGTAGCTAGACAGCAAGAAACATTTATGGATGTTCAGTACTTTGCCAAGAGCAAACTTAGTTAAACGAAGAGTTCAACAAGTAAGCGCTGCAGAAATATGACAGAGAAAATACAATTATCTGCACAAGCGGATAGTTGACACTTCCAGCCTGTTTAATAGTCTATTTAAAATTAAAGTTTTCAGTAGAATTTGTCCGTTGGTTTGTTTCATAACAGCAAACATACAATTATTTTTGTGTGTATTGCTGAGAAAGCACAGCAGAATGCGAGCATTTTTGTTAACTGTTGTAATACATTGGGAAAATAAATATATTACCAATATCTATAGGGTAAAAGAGAAAAACCTAAGCTTATTAAATAGCATTTCACTTAATAAATACAAGTTTTGGGGTATGTAAAAACATATACATACACTAAAATCATTTTGAAATGTATCGAGGATTTGTCACATGCACGTTGTAGTAATTTACATATATTTAAAATCGATGAAACACGGTGAACGGAGTTGTCAGCCAGTTATGCTAGCTATTCACAGCAATATGGAATATTAATTTTCAATGCTGTTAAACACTGTCGGGTTTAAAATGGGAATCAAGTTTTTACCCTCAAAACTTGGTTTTGCGTCGATGTCAAGAACGCGTTCCGATTTTGGAATAAAAAAACGAATACCTATTCCAGAATCGAGATTGATTTTGCAATTTAGAATCAAGACATGCTTTCCAACTATGGAACTGTGAATCGCATTCGAATTTTAGAATCGAAGATTTGAGTTCGACTAACAATCAAAACTGGTCGAAACATTTTATCATACTTCAAACAATAATTTCTTCGCAAGGTTATAATACTTCGTGATATTTTTACAATTTTATTATACCAAATAAAAATGTATTAATAAATAATAATGCAATATATAGCATTCTCACACAAGAAGATAAAGTGATGTTTGCAATTTTAGAAGTTTCTATAGTTTATTAGGTGCACTTGTATGCCAAAATGATTTTCAGCAAGGACTAAAAAACTATTCAAATGAGATGTTGGTTAGTATTTAATACTGTTTATCCTGGACATAGGACAAATACGAATGTACCTAAAATTAAAGCTGTTTTATGACAACATAATAATTCCGGTTGTGCAATTTGTAATACATACAGACAAGTAAAAAAGAATGCACAGATAGGAATATCTAGATATACAGAGTGTTTTAAAAAAGCACCAAGGCACCACGGCTGCTAAAATCTTTCTAAAAATAAAAGCAAAACTTTCTGTGAACATTGGTTAAAACATGCTTCTTAAGAGAGATACAGTTCTTCGAATGTGCAGCACCTACAGCCGTTTTTTGGAATAACGTGTGAACTGTTGGAGTTATAATTATTGTTATGTATTATAATTATTATGGTACAACTGTACTTACCCTTGTAAGTACCCGGTCCATGACCAGGCAGGCCCAGGAAGGCCAGTCGGGCTAAGATCTGAGTTAAGCACGTTGGTTGTAAGTGTTAGTTAATAAAGTGTCTTAAGTAACTATGTTCTTTTATTATCTACATTAACTACTTGGCAACATCACAATTATGAAATTGGAAACATTGAATAAACAGATGAGAGAACTGAGTCTGCAATTACACATGCAATAACACCAAGGTGTGCCAAATGGACAGTCACTTTTCCTTAGAAATTAGGGAAACTTGAACCTTTTTAAACGAAAAAAGGTGGTCTTGGTGACAGTCGATATCGTGCACCGTTTTAGATATTTTTTGATGTGAATGTTCAGAAACATGTAGTTATTCAAGTAAACGTAGGTGACATAAACGACAGAATTTATCGAAACTTTCGTCCATTTGGGGCTTCTTGGTGTAAGTTATTATAAGTTTGATTACAGAGTCGGTTTTGCATCAAACATGTATTCAGTGTTCCATATTTCGTAATTACTAGCTTGAACGATTCAAATATTATTCTAAAAATACCATCCTCGGTGATGCAACTTTGAAGAGCTATATCTTGTATATGTATGTATGTATATGTATATCATGTTCATTTTAAAGTTTTTGTTTATGTAGATGAAAGAAATCAACACCCGGTACCTTTCAAAACACACAAGTGAACTATTTATTTTTAGTTATCACTTCTTGCGGCTGTTACCAAGATAGTTATTTGTAGAACACAAATACAATATTATTTATGTAAAGCAATCTTCTCTAACTAATTCGTCTATTTAAAGTTTTTAAATGCTTGATACTGAACATGATTTTAGTGTGCCAATTCTCTAGAAAGCTAGGAGGCACTGAACAATAATTTTTTGTTTGATTTCTGTCTCCCGACAATATTACCAGATTTGTGATTTAAAAGACAGCAATTTCATAAAACATTTAGTGCGGACGTTTCGTAACAAACTCAAAAGAGATGGCATGCACTATTTTTCTATGCACTGTAAGAATCCCAGAATGAGATTAGGAACCTGGATTCTAGAATCGTGGAACAATTCCCGATTCTGAGATTCGGAATCATTTCCGGAAAAATATGTTCGATTAAGCGAATCGAAATTCAATTCTTATGGAATCCCTTTTTACAGAATGGAGAACCGGTTCCTAAACATTTATAATATCAATAATGAAAATATTATTAAATCCTAATTTTCATTAAACTGTAAGGCTAGCCGCAGACGAGCGATTATTTGTAGTTCGACAATTGTGTCACCTTGAAGCAACGCCTGCGATTATAGTAGTGTAGAGCAGATGAACCACATTTTCTAGCATAGTATCATAATGGAGTTAATTGAGTTACCGGTTTTTCTTGTGCGATGTAAAAGAAAATTCGACAAAGAAAGACAATGTTGGGTGCATTCCATAGTAAACCAACGATTATTAAAAGGGCAATTTCTTCAAATATACTTAGATTTAAGAGCCCATCCGAAAAAATATTTCAATTATTTTCGTATGTCAGTGAATTCATTTGATAATCTTTTTATGTTCAATGATCACTTTCCAAACAACAAATATGAGGAAACCTATAAGTCCCGCAGAAAGATTGGCAGTAACCATCAGGTAAAAATAAAATACACATTTAGGTGTTTGCAATTTTTTTTAATGTAAAGTGCTTTGAAGCTTCCTATCATTACATTTCGCCACCATCAAATAACTTACTACTTTCTATATTGCTCAGAGATAGTTCTGATACGCTAGGATATGTAACAGGTAGTGGGATGCTTGAATGCTGGTACCAGAAGTTGTTCTGAGGCTGCCATCAAGAGCATGATGCAGTTCTGTCGTGGATGTGGATGTATATTATATTCTTTTTCTGTTGCTTGCTGTGTCCTTATATATCATTGAGTGCTTGTTTAATAGCGCTCATTATTGCAACTCTGACACCTAATTCGCAAGTGGCATCGGATTTTTTCATCATTGGTAGTAGATATAGTAAAAAGTGTTTATCAACATTACAATCTTCTATTTTCGGTGATTTTTAAGAAGTTTTATTAATTTTTTTTCGAAATTATTGTTTTGCTGTTTCCCAGCTCTTGTATGGGTTTTTGGAGTTGATTACACATTGTGCTGTTCCGAATTATACGGTTCTGGAGTAGCAGTGCCTTTTTCATTTTTTTGCATTACTGGTTTGATCCCAGGATGATGTGGTTTTTCGCTATTCGAAAGTATTTTCGTCGCTTACTTGCCCCAGAACCAGAAGGTTTGTTTTTCTGATTGATAATTCCCTTCCGAAGCAGTCTCGCAGCGACTTCCATCGTTTGCAGACCTCTTCTTAAAAATGCAATAATGAAATTATTAGTATAAAAATAATTAATTCCTTTGTAGATATATGGCTACGGGGAATTCTTGCGCTTCTCTCCATTACGAATATTGTTACGCTTAGTTAGGGCAGCAGCATTTGCTGCACTTAGGACGTAACTCCACAAGAAACTCTTATGTCCTTGTCGCCAGGATCACCAGAGAACAACAATCATTATGTGAAATAACTGAATTTATTTATCTTTACCCTATACATTGCCTATAGTAATTTATACTAAAGTAATATATCAAAACACTTACATTAATACAACTAGGTACTCAGCCATTGCTATGTTTGTTTCACTTGGATCGTGAATAATTTTACTGTGAAAGCAGTACAAACACCGTGTCCAATACTATCAGAACTGTACTGTTCTGTTCTGTACTATATTCTTTACTATATTATTCTGTACTGTTCTCATCCCGTGCTTCACCCTTAACTGTCTTTTCATCATTTCTGTTTCCATTTATCAGCCATAAGAAATGGCCTGTTTCTTACTTAATTACCCTTATCAAGCGCAATTATTGTTTTACATTGCTTCATTTAATAATCAAATATACTTCGATTTGTTGAGTATGGTGACATCAATATTTACAACAGAAATGCGCATGCAACTAATTGAGGACAACATTACAAAAGCTATGAAGTAATAATATTAATAACATTCGAATTTAGAATTTTGGAATTAGGTTAGTAACAATATTTCTTGGGTAAAACAACTATAGGCTTCATAGTTAAACATACATGTTCAAATGTATGGCACTCCCTTTGTGCTAGGTAGATGCGCGAGAAAACTGAAAATGCCTGGGTGCTAAGAGCGGAAAGATTCCATAAATACAGAAATTTCCGAACTGTATTGGTGAGATTGACACAGATTATTTAAGATCTAAGTGTTTTAAATACAAAATCTTCTATTCAATTATATGTCTTGGACTAGTAGACGCCAACTATTGCTTTAGTGCCATTGACGTTAGAGTTTACGGAAAGTCCAGTGTTTCTAATATATTTAAGAATTCTGTTCTTGGCTAAAAAGTAGTTGCAAACCAAATACACATTTCACTTTCGAAGCAGTTACCAAACGATACACATGGTACATGTATGCCATATGTCATAGTAGGAGATGAAGCTTTTGCTTTATCGAGGAACAAGAGTTGATGGTCATGGTATTGCTACGAGAGATTATTTTGTAGTTTATTTTAGCTCCCCAAGACGCGAAATAGCATAGCAATATGACAAAACAAAAAAATACATGTTTTTATATTATGTCATTACTTGCTAGTGACAAACAAAATGTTATTGTTATTGTCTGTATATGATAGGTTTGGAGTGAATAATTAAGTAAATGCTAATAACCCTAATTAATATTATACATTGTTCCCACATCTGTCAGTTTTTTTTTAGAATTCAAATCATCCAATGTGGGTACCGCCGCTTTGGGAACTTCTTTCCACAACTTGCATTTTAAATTACGGTCACTGTATTAGGGTTATGCCATGTTGTATAGCCCAGCGGCTTTTCCACTTCAATTATTATTTTTTCTGTAAAATTACACATTCTCGTACAATGTCTGTCTCTCGCAACATTTGAAATATAATAAACAGCAATATTCCGCAACGACTATAAGCTTCAGTATTGCCGTTCGTCTGCTGAGACATATTATATCCTGTTAGATAGACAACTACCGACAATCGCCCGACGACAAAGTGATGCATCTGCTGCGACTGCAGTTGCTACAGAACAGCAGCCCGTCTGCACAATGGCATTTAAAACAATTCATTTCGTTTGGAACTACACAATTGTCGAACTGCAATAGTCGCTTGTTTGCGACTAGTCTTAACTTTAATATCTCGGGATCTCGGTGGTCTAGCGCAGAAACGCGTTGCCACTCGAGGTCACACTGAATTGCGCTTGTTCCGGCGTGGTTTCGAATCCCCGCTGGGGCGACCGCATTTCAGTTAGTTAAGTTTAGGGTGCATGCTGCGTGAATGGTTAGTGAGTAAGGGACGCCCGCACCCCCTGAAGTAATGCGAAAGCGGTTCCGGGGGGGGGGGGGA
>JABXWE010050779.1:0-13221 GCA_014611495.1 Limonius californicus | reverse complement strand
CTTCAAGAATTTATTCAGATATAATTATCAGTTTCAGTATTTTATAAATTACATATCAGTATTAAAAAAAATTAAAAGAATTGTTTAAAATAAACAACAAGCAGATATTCCTCACAAATAATTATTTACAAAAAAATCTTTTTAATAATGAGCTATTTTAGGTGAGGACAGAGACAAAAAAATAGTTTGATCAGTTTTCCAATTTAAGGAGGAATAAACTATTTCAGAGAATTAATTACGTATTACGTCCCTTGCCTCATATAATTAGCCCATTCCCTGTGGGGATGGAAACTTCCACAGGTAATAGGTTAATTATGGAAGAAGATCTTAATAATAATTAATTCCCTGTGGATAGGTTAATAGTAGGAGGGATAAATCATATTAGAAGATTACTTATTTATTAAGTCCCATCTCTTGAATAATTAACCCATTGCTTGTGTGGAAGGGAAGAGTAAACTTCCACAGGTAGTAGGTTAGATATTGAAGAAGAAGATCTTAATAATAATTAATTCCTTGTGGATAGGTTAATTATAGGAGGGATAAACCATATTAAAGGATTAGTTATTTATTAAGTCCCATCTCTTAAATAATTAACCCATTCCTTGTGTGGAAGGGAAGGGTAAACTTCCACAGATAGTAGGTTAGGTATTGAAGAAGAAGATCTTATTAATAATTAATTCCCTATGGATAGGTTAATTGTAGTAGGGATAAAACATATTAAGGGATTAGTTATTTATTAAGTCCCATCTCTTAAATAATTAACCCATTCCTTGTGTGGAAGGGAAGGGTAAACTTCCACAGATAGTAGGTTAGGTATTGAAGAAGAAGATCTTATTAATAATTAATTCCCTATGGATAGGTTAATTGTAGTAGGGATAAAACATATTAAGGGATTAGTTATTTATTAAGTCCCATCTCTTAAATAATTAACCCATCTCTTGCGTGGACGGAACAGGTAAACTTCCACAGGTAGTAGGTTAGATATTGAAGAAGAAAATCTTAATAATAACTAATGCCTCGTGGATAGGTTAATTGTAGGAGCGATAAACCATATTAGGGGATTAGTTAATTATTAACTCCCATTTCTTAAATAATTAACCCATCTCTTGCGTGGAGGGAACAGGTAGATTTCCACAGGTAGTAGGTTAGATATTGAAGAAGAAGATCATAATAATAATTAATTCTCTGTGGAAAGGTTAATTGTAGGAGGAATAAACCATATTACGGTATTAGTTAATTATCAAGTCCCATCTCTTAAATAATTAACTCATCCCTCGTGTGGAGGGGAAGGATAAATTTCCTCGGGTAGTAGGTTAGATATTGAAGAAAAAATGTTTAATGATAATTAAATCTCTGTGAATAGGTTAATTATAGGAGGAATAAACCATATTAGGGTATTAGTTAATTTTCAAGTCCCTCATCCCTTGTTTGGAGGGGAAGGATAAATTTCCACAGGTAGTAGGTTAGATATTGAAGAAGAAGATCCTAATATTAATGAATTCTCTGTGGAAAGGTTAATTGTAGGAGCAATAAACCATATTAGGGTATTAGTTAATTTGCAAGTCCCATCTCTTAAATAATTAACCATTCCCTTCTGTGGATGGGAAAGGTAAATTTCCACAGGTAGTAGGTTAGTTATTGAAGATCTTGATAATAATTATTCCCGGTGGATAAGTTAATTATTGGTGGGGATATGTAATTAACCCATTTGTCTCTTGAGTGTGCCATTAGGAAAAAAAGAATACTAACCAAACCCCGATGTCTGTTTAGCCCCCCTTCGAATCAAATGAAAAACCATTAACCGTTTTCTGTTTTTCCGCTAGTCGTTGACTGTAAATTAATTTCTCAAACACTGGCATCCGAACGTCACCAGGAACTGAACCTCAGAACCTGGACTCCAGCAGCTCCACAGAATAAAGATCTGCTTTAGGTATTTTCTTACATTACTATTATATTAGTTATATTTCTACATTTCTAAATATGTTTACTACGGTCCTGTTTCTTCTGTTAACAAAAATCAGGAAACAGTACGGTCTAAAACGCCAAACTTTTGTAAATGGAATATTGCCAAACAAAGCAATTGAGGCCTCGGAGAAAGAGGAAAAAACTGCAAAATCCTAATTATCTTAGCGATGATGTACTTTACTACGCTTGACCGACTACGAGTTTACCAACAACTGTAACTTCTGAAACTGCTAACTGAATTAACTGTTCTTTGCTTCTCACGGTACTAGAATAGCAGATATATACCGAGGAGCGAATAAAACTTAAACAAGGCGGAGGATATTCAAAAGCTCAGACATGCAATATCGAACGTTGGATTGGATTAAATATTAACCGGCGGATACTGTCAATTAAGCCATCACCAGTCCCAGAAGGCAGCGGAATAATGGAAAATCACCAAGTTAGGTAAAGGTCGAGAGGAAAAACAGCTCGTACAACTCTTTTAAATAATAGTAAATGCAATTTATAAAGCACAGAAGTTGTTGCTGCTTTGCCGCTGATAGAGAGCGTTGAGGGGAGCTTGGTTGATAGAGATGGGTGCGGTTTTCATTGAAACATTAAAATGTTATACTATTTTACGAAAAATTACACAAATTGAGTTTAATAAAAAATAACTTCACTAAACATTAATAAAAATAAATTAATTAATTAATAGGGTATTTATCAAACGCACTGTGCTAATTGTTTTAAAGATTCTGTAGGACAAACAAGCTAGAATTAGTGGTAAATTTTTCGGGCGTATTTTCCATTGTTTTTGTTTTGTAATTCATTTCAAGAGGTTGTAAACGCGCACATCTCTCGAATTCCTTGTCTGGTGGGTACCTACGTCATACACCGCCTGGTGAACTTCTCTTGGAAACGCATGCGCTTGTCCGAAACTTACTTATTGTGAACTGCTGTTGGGGAACGACTATACTATTCAATCTGCTGGTATAATAGCAGTTAACGTTAGTTATAGGGCACTCAGTACAATGAACTTTATATGCAAGTTATCTTCGACTTTTTCGAATGATTTCCTAATTGTTTCGTGATTGTTTCCAGTTACATAAAGTGTTATTTAATATTTATTTTGAAATAGTGCGTCAAAACTATATTTGGCGGCAAAATTTGATTTTTAAAAGATTTATCGATGTTGATTAGTTTTAAAAAAAGTTGTGTTTTGGAAGTTTTTTCAACCAGCAAGTACAAGTGTTGAACATTAAGGCCTAAGTGACTCCTGGAGGCGAGAAGTTTTTAATTTTATACCTGGTTCGCAAGTTGTTCAGAATAACTTTGTACTGTACTGTTAGAGTGAGATGCAATCAAGCTTGTAGGTGGCAAGATCAAACGGACAGCGTTTAAGGTGAATATTTTTATTTCTTACTTTTGCTTGCTTTTCTACCAAACGTTATTTTTAATTTTCCTCTGAAAACAGGAAATTCCATTTTTCAAAAAAAATCATCCGGGAAGATCGTGTTCAAATCCGATTTGGCACTGGCCTGAATTGGCACACGCAGTCCGTATCAGCAATTTCAAATAAATATGTTACCATAGCTTCTAATCTAAATCGAAAGTAGGTGTAGCACGATACGTTCTCTTTTTGCTATTATGACACTTACGGACTAAGTCCACAAGTGTTACAACAAGCTGGAGTTTCTACACAACTCGGAAATTGTGTGGACGCGATTTGAAAAGTTTAACTTCACTTATGAGGACGCGCTTGAAAGTTTCGAGGACGCATTTTGAATTTTTCGGTTTTGCATAGGTCACAGGTTGATTGATACAAAGATGGCCTGGAATTTTCTACAAACAGATTGAAATATTGAACACAATAGGAAATCCGTTTATTACCTGTCTGGGTATGACGTCAACATGTAAGCATCTTTTGTAATTTTTCAACAGACGTTTCTTTAACCCTTCAGCGTGTACATATAAATCAGGGCCGGACTCCAGATCCTAATTGTGTTTTGACGTAATACGTATTGCCACCCATCACATTCGTGTCAAAAATCACGACTTCGTAGAGTTTCGTAAGTTTATTTTGGAAGAATAGGAATTTATCATCTTTGTGGTATACACTAAAAATAGTAATTTCATGAGGCTGTCTTTTCAAATTAATTTGGGTGTACCACTAAAAAAGGAAAGGTTTGTAGAAAGCTCCTTTTTTGACACTCGGAATGTCTTCACAATCAAGTTCAACATTACATTCCAATTAATTCCCACGTCGCATCCAAACACGATGGGTTGTCTACATACCAAACAGAACTTCACTCCAAACTTAAATCAACAGGAAGTTACATTACAAGTGATAAACCAAAACTAAATGATATTAGAAATTATCTGGAAAATCATACAAATTTTGTATTTCCTGGGATTCTGAGGGAAATCCACGTGTTGGAACATAAACGGAAAAAGTGAAACAAAAAATACTAGTTTAAATAGACTTCCCATAAACCTGAAATACTCACAAAAATATATGAGTGTTCAGCTTTAATTAAGAAACATCAGGAGACTGTTATCTCCCATCCTCTGCAGCATAGATGGGTAGTACATTACATCTCCCCAAGTTTCACATATATTGAAAGCAAAATATCAGAGACTTGGAATTTTGGAATTATGTATACGTTGGTGCTTTGCCATTGGGCAGTTTCTAATTTCCTTATTGGAAAATAAATTGCAGAAAATACTAATACGACGATCGGTTTGCGTTGTAAAATTTGGATGTTGAACGACTTTTACAACTATTGAATGTGGGAAAGTTAGATAAACTAGGGAAATTTCCCAATGCAAGATCACTGGGAGCCCTCTAAAAGGCCATAATGAATTAAAAACAATGTTACCAAATGTGTTTAAATTAAATTAAAATACCTAAATTAGAAACAGTGTTTGTAAGAGGTGGAATTCGTTTCTTTGATCCTCCACCATTCTCCTAAAATATTTAAAAATGGCGCTCAGCACAATTGAGAATCTTTTAAACATAGCATAAACGAAATTAATGTTTTGTTTGTTGTTTTGTTTTTCCTCTTCTTCTCACACTGAGACTGAGTCAATCAATTTATTACCAATTTATATTTATTTATTATCAGCATAACGAACTCTAAAAATAAATTATACATTTTTAATCGTTCAGTTTAGAAAACATAAACAGTAGAATGAAATTTGAAAGGAACTAACATCAAATTAATATTTGAAATCATTTTGGTATTGCAAATTTGATAAAATTTGCAGATTTAGAATTTGGCAGAAATTCAGATTAGTAACACAAATTGATATAGAGAAGGATTTTGATGCAATTTTATATTTTTATGAAAACACGCCAGTCTAACGATTTTATAACACTTTGTATACACCTTTTATTCAAATTTAAGTATTTTCGTAGTAGCTGTTGCAAAGACATTTATAAACAAAAGCATGTTTTGCTCCTCTCTTCTCCCCCACTCGTACTATATTTCGTTAACCCCTCCCTCACACTATTTATCGAAACTGTTGAAGCGGCTAATTGTTTAAATGAATATAAATTGAGATCCTTATGAAGTGATAGACAGAATAAAGTTCTTAAAAAAATAAAACTGTGTGGGAGCACCGTCCTGTTGAATTGCCTGTAGAAGTAAATACCAACAAATTATTAAATAAATGGCATGGACGTAAAACTGCCAATGTTATACGTGCTCAATAATAGTGGTAATTTAGATTGTTAGTTCGACCTTGACTGGCTTTATCTACATTAGAAATAAAAACACCAAAACTAATTTTTTCAACATCTACAGCACGTCACTGTAATTCAAATTGGCCGATCGCATCACGACAACCAATTTACCGCCTAAATTTAGACCAACGGTTATGGCAGAAGTTTGTGTCTCTCTGGGCCCCTTTCGTGTACGTTTGATGAAGGAACCAAAGTAAAAATTTCAAATTAACTTGCTCGAAATAAATTTCATTGTACGGTACATTACGCAACGAACTGCGATTTCCAGGGCTTACAGTTTTGATTTTATTTACGACTAAACTTTTTTAATTAACGCTAACACGCGCCAGTGCTTCTTTTATTTCGTGATAGCGCAGTTGCAAAAAACTTTTATGGATGAAACTGCGCTAGAAGTACGTATACGGATAATATCATTGGATTATAGAAAACGTTATCAGACAATTTTCACTTATGGAATTTCAAGTAATGCTTAACTTTATATCACAGAACTGGAAACTTTATATGTATGTATCTTATTCCCATATGTCTGCCGGGAATTTTAATTTCCAGACACATGCGATAAAGCTACACTTGTAATATTCCCACATATTTTTGTATTATAAATGTACACAGTGGTTGTATATATTTAGTACGAACAAAATATTAATTAATTTCTCGTTGAAAAAATGAAGCGGGCATTGCCAAACAACTAACGTGGCGTCGGTACTAAAATGAAGTGAAAGAAGAAGAAACATTATGCAGTCGCTGAAATCTACAGGCCAGTATGTCGTAAATGACGTTTATCTACTAAAGTATTCTGTATACCACACACAGGATAGTAAATCGAGTATTATAAATGTTGCCTTGCCTTGTATATAAAGCAATACAACAAAATTGGACCATCTTTAGTTATATTACTTTGCAATTTTATAAAAATAATCAACGTACAAATTTTGGTATTTGGTATTTAGTGTGTAGTAAATGCTGTAGTGTAAGTGTTGCCTCTATACATACAGCTATATAGAAATAATAGGCCAGAGGGCAGATGGTTACATTGCCATTTCTAACTTTCTTAGTTAGCAGTTTTATAAATATCACCAATGCGCAAATAAGTATTTTGTCTTTATATGTGGAGTAATACAAGTGTTACCTCACATCATACAATAGAGTTTATAGAAATAGGTCATAGAAAAAGATTCATATGTCATCACATCTAGTTCAATCAGCTTGCAATTATGTAAAATTTATTAACACACAAATAGCTATTTTGCTTTTGGTAAACAGTATACTGCAATTTTTGCCTCACGCTGTATATAAGCCAAAGGAAAAAATTTTGTTGTAATTTTGTAAAATCTGCAATACTCAAATAAGTATTTCTTATCAGTATAAGGTTTAATATAATTATTGCCTCATACTGTATATACAATATCATTGAAATAAAGGATCTTCGGATTTTTACATAACTAGGTTTAGTTCTATTACTTTCCAATTTTTTAAAATCGTCTGCGTAAATACTAGACAATTTCGCTTGATTATATGAAGCAACAAGTTTTGCCTAACGCTGTATATGAAGCTTTATTGCCTCATACAGTATATACAGTATCATTGAAATATAGGGTCTTCGGATTTTTACGTAACCAGGTTACGTAGCTCCATTACTTTCCAATTTTCTAAAATCGTCACTGCACAAATACTAGACAATTTCGCTTTATTATATGGAGCAACGGAAGCTTTGCCTAACGCTGTATATGAAGTTTTATTGCCTCATATAGTATATACAGTATATTGAAGTAAATGGTCTTCGGATTTTTACGTAACCAGATTTACTTCCATTACTTTCCAATTTTCTAAAATCATCACTGCACAAATACTAGACAATTTCACTTTATTATATGAAGCAACGGAAGTTTTGCCTAACGCTGTATATGAAGTTTTATTGCCTCATACTGTATATACAGTATCATTGATATATAGAGTCTTGGAATTTTTACCTAACCAGGTTTAGTTCCACTACTTTCCAATTTTCTAAAATCGTCACTGCGTAAATACTAGACAATTTCACTATTATATGAAGCAACAGAAGTTCTGCCTAAGGCTGTATATAAAGCTTTATTGCCTCATACTGTATATACAATATCATTGAAATATAGGATGTTGGGATTTTTACGTAACCAGATTTAGTTCCATTAGTTAGCGATTTTCTAAAGTTCTCAATGCACAAATACTATGAAATGAACCTGTGTAAGCATTTAGTTGTATCAGTTTCAATTCAATCTACAACATTCGAATACATATGTATTTTGTCTTTAATAAATGGTGTATTACAAGGCTTGGTTCACCCTGTGCTAGGAAGGGTTGATACATAACCATGGATAGTTCTATTAGTTTGTCATTTTATAATAATCTTTTCTGTGTGTGGAGCATTACAAGTGTGGTTCGCCCTGTATATAAGGCTTTATAGAAATATTAGGGGACCGCGGCAGAGTAGTTGCCGCTGCGCTTGGCTTCGGAGTTATTCTACCTAGGTTGCTCGGGTTCGAATCCGGAGCAGTGCACTTTCCCAGGGTGTTTACGGTATCTTAGTTAGGGCAGAGGGGTTTTCAAGGGTGAGGCATATTACAATCGTGCATAGCACGAAATATACTGAGTACTTGAACTCGACTCTTAAAATAAAAAAATATTAAGCCAAGTGAAAAAACTGCTATGTAACCATTACTAATGTTACTGGTTATGATAAAGATAATGATATCTACACGTAATTATGTTTAATTCGATTGATGTGCAATAATACACATTTTGTAAGTACAAATACGTGTTGCCTCGCGTGTATATAAGGATTTGCAGAAGCGTTAGACATTACGAAGAAATTGCTACGTAATCCTGTCTAGTTCTATCAGTTTACAGTTTTGTAAAAATCTTCATCGCACGGAATATTACAAAGTTTGCCTCAACCTGTATATATAAGGCTTTGTGGAAGTATTAAACCAGATGAAAGGATTGCTCTACGTCATCTGTAATTTTACTAGTTTGGTATCTTGCTATCTATCGTCGCACAGATAAATATATTCTCCTTAGTATGTGTAGTATTACAAGTTGGTGTTGCCGCACTCACTCTATAAGCTTTTACACAAATATTAGGTCATTAATCTGCTTCTACTAGTATGTAATTGTAAACAAATCAGCAGGCAAGCAGTAGATATTTTCGAAAGGTAAGCATGGGCTGGTAGAGGCCAAAGAGGTTTTTCAAATGTAAAACAGTTTCCCTTAATGAAAACATAAAACAGTAGTCATACACGTTGCTATTTAATAATTTAAAATATCCAGTTGGAATTTTCAACCAGGGACGGGCAATAAACCGCCTCTAAACATCGTATTTGTTTATTACTACAACTAAAATTAGATAACATTTTGTAAGATAGAATTTAATGTTTATAACCTTGATATTTATAAATGTCCTGTTAATCCTGTGAAAAACTGAAACGCGGATGCTTCCATGTAAATTCACCACTCTAACAATAGCAATTAGTCATATTTCCAGCAGCTTACATCTTGGTTAAACCACTTACGATTAACTGTTTTAAATCTGCCGGGATATTCGTAAAAATTTGACGTAGCGTCGAAACTTTTCCACGATCTTCAATGTATAGCTAATTGTTGTGTCAAACCATGAGCAATATAAATAGCGCTGTTCTTTGCAAGGTCAGCTAATGCAAGGCTATCACTTCAAAATAAAAACATTATTTCACCGAGTTTTGTCTTGATGCTGGCCTAATTTTTTAAAAATTGTTATACATTAGCTCATTCGTATTTTTAAACGTTTGCGCACAAGATTACGGACAATATTCTAATGCTCCTCTATTTGGCCATTATATATTTTTCAAGGTGATCAATCCATTATTCCCCATCCCAGCTCGATTCTTGTGGGCTCCGAAACGCTCTCTCCGAAATAACGCTGCATATTCATACAAAGAATTCGGTGTGCATCACTCGAGCTTAAAATATACAGTTATGCTATCATGGTAAATCTTTACGTGAAATGAAACTATAGTTGTGCTCCTAGATGACTAAGAAACACTTGTATACAACACGACCAATGACCAAGAGTGATTCTGTTGCACAAAAATGTGTGCTACTCGGGAGTGAGAGTGGCGTTTTAGAGTGAGTGGCCTTACATAGAGGCCTGTTTACTTTGAAACGTTCGTCTCTCTCGCATTGAAGTAGTTCGTTTTGAAATCTACTCGTATCTATACTGCGTTTGTTATTGTCCACACCATGTTTTCATGGCTTTATTTGTAGTACAAAAGTGCTTGCAATTATCGTTCTGAAAGCGTGTTAACAAAAATAATACTCAACAGTTTACCTGGTAAGATTCTTTGATAGAACCGTTACAGTTATCTAAATTCAAATAAACATTGCTAAAGTAACTCAAGTTAGCCAAACTTAAAAAGTTTAGAATTTTGTAAACCCCAAATACTTCGTAAGGGTGATTCAACTTAAAATACGTCAAAAACGATTTCTCGTAATTTATTTTGTATATAAACTGTTTACCGTTCAAATTTCTACTAACCACAACTAGATAGTTAGCTTTAAACGTTTGAAATGTTGATGACAAAACTAATCTAATTTCTTTTTTTCAGTTAATATGTCTACTGATGGACCAGCACATGGTTCCAAACCTTCCTTTGAAAATCCAACGGTAGCCGGTACTGCGCCAGTTTTAGACCAGAGCTCCAAAATGGGGTCCAAGGAGTCGAAGCAAGACGATCCCAGCGAAGATGAAGCAAAGCAGTCCGACTTGATAAGTTCATGTTCTCCAGTTGTTGAGCCTTCTGTTAAACTTTTTGTTGATGAGCGTTTAAGTACAAATAAAACAGAACTCAATAGTGAGCGTGAAAATTCTAAAACAGAATCTCAATCAAAAGAAGCAATAGAACAGACAAAGCTATTAAACGCGAGTGATAACGGACAGAGAACAGATACGCAGACGAATGACTATATTAAGTTGCATAGCAGTAATTCTAGAAATGAAGATGGGGAAGATTCAGCCACTGAAAGCCTCCCGGCGACAGAAGAAACTTCGGAAGAGCCACACGATCGTTCGGATGGTTCGGATTCTGGTTTGGGCTCTGAAATCTCTGAGGAAAGGCCCGTCGACACGGTCGTTGCGACATTAGGGGAAAGCGACAACGAAACCTCTTTCCTCGACCGGATCAACGAAGAGCCGACGTCCACTTCCGCAGATTTTAACGACGGTAAAGAAGCAGAAGAAGGTTTAGCAATCCCGTCCACCAGCTGCATCCAGCAAATGAGAACCGATACAGGAAATTCAACTGACCAAACTACGCATTCGGAGCAACCAAAACTATTAATGCCTGTTAGAAGCACCTTGAAACGGAAGGTGACAACAGAGCCCGGGGACAACCAGCCGAAATGCAAGAAAAAACGAGGAATAACCTTTGAAAGTGTGACCGTATTTTACTTCCCCCGAGCCCAAGGCTTCACTTGCGTGCCATCCCAGGGTGGTTCTACTCTAGGTATGGGTGCAAAGCATTCGCACGTGCGTAAGTTTTCCATAACCGAGCACGCCAACGAGCAGAGACGCATCCACCGCCAACTTCTTCAGCGGTTACGTTCTGAGAGGCAGAACATCCGCAATGCTGCTTCTTCCAGCGACGATAGTGAAAGCGACGAGGAGTTAAGCGACGGATCTGATTCGGAAATGGACCTGGACAATTATTATTTCCTCCAACCGGTTCCTACCCGCCAGAGACGGGCCCTGTTGAGGTCAGCCGGGGTTCGCAAAATCGACTCCCTGGAGAAAGATGAGTGTCGTGATATCCGCACGTCTCGCGAATTTTGTGGATGCGGTTGCAAAGGCTACTGCGACCCGGACACATGTTCTTGCAGTCAAGCGGGCATCAAATGCCAAGTGGACAGACTAAATTTTCCATGCGGATGTTCGCGTGATAATTGCGGGAACTCGAGCGGGCGCATCGAGTTTAACCCAGTTCGAGTCCGGACCCACTTCATTCATACATTAATGAGGTTAGAGCTGGAGAAAAAGCAAAAAGAGGCAGAAATAAACGACGATAAGACAGAGAAGAAGCCGGGGACGAGCTGGATAGACGACAGGTTGGGTGGGTACCCGGACCCTAAGACGGCGGCCAACGTCGCTGAAAAATTTAGCGGCGGCCTCCTGAAGGACGTCACGTTAAACTCAAACATGGAAGTCGAATCCTGTGTACACAACGGTAATTTCACGAATTTGCATTACGGGGCACCTGGTGAGGGCCCAGGGCCGCTCTCTCATACTCCTCCGAGTTTCTCTGACCTCCCATCCCGTGAAGACTCCCTGGATTTGTACACATTTCGCGAAGACTGCTATCAAGAAGAAGTGACTCAAGAAGGGGCCTCTGTCGAGCGAAAACATCCTCACCAGCCGTTTCCCCCCAATCAAGGGTTCCACTTTCCCGACCCGCGATTTTCTGATGTCGGTTTCCCGACCGGTGCTTCGCCCTACCCCGCGACTTCCAATCAATACACGCAACCGTACCAGTCCGGTTTCGCCGACTTCACCCCTGTCTTCAGCCCGTACGGGGGAATATACGCCCCGGAGTTTGGAGCTAAGCCTTTCGAAGCGAACTTTCAGCAGCCTAGCAGTTACGACCATTTCCCAACGCCTACGCCGGAAAATTTTCCCGTCAGCTCAGACACCAAGGAAAGTCAATATACTAGCTTAAACCCTGTCGGGGCCAACAATAAAATAGAGTCGTCATTTTCCGATTTGCTTAATGGTAGGTACAATTACGCGGTCTACGAAGAGGCCGCCGGTTTTCCCAGTTTAAATAATTCAGAGGTTTCCGCCGGGAATAGCTCTGAAAAATCCGATAGCAATGTGAGTAGCACTAGCTCTCACGCCGAGGACTGTAACGAGAATTTTGGGGAAATTATTAAAAAATCGATGGTAGAGACAGTTTCGGCTTAAAAATATGTAATTATTAATAATAATAAATTGATATTAATATATAAATAATTATTACGTTCCATATTATTATGTAAATGAGATTTATATAAAAATGTAGAAAAAATATAGAAAAAAGCAGTGTTTTAATAAATGTTGTGAGAAAAATTGTATTCTTTATTGTCCTCTATGAGAATTTTCTTTGCAGATTCTAAACGTGATACATAAAAGAGAAAACTACTTGCAAATAACTTTCTTTTCCTATTTTTAGGCTAGCACTTTTTTAATATTAGTTTTTGCTGAAGTAGTGGATGCTTAGGGGGTTTCCATTATTATTTTCGAAACCACTAAATGTATCTTTATTTTTAATAGGGCGCAAAAATACATTTTTGATATTTAAATTTTGTAGTGTTTTTCCTCAGTTCAATAAAGTTTATGCGGGGCTATTTATTATAAAAGACCATGTTTGTATTATATTATTGTTCGTGGTAAATAAATTTAACATTAATATGAAACTTTACTATATGTTATGATAAACACTTTCTGAAAATATACTATAAAATGGCGTTATTAATTACCGCCAGATACAACT
>JABXWE010050778.1:0-10963 GCA_014611495.1 Limonius californicus | reverse complement strand
AAGCACACGGCCCTGTTTTGGCAGGCAGGGCCTACGAACAAATATGGCTCAAACTTCTAGAGCAAATGCTTGTACAGTCAGACAAGCTACAGGTCGGTCCTTACCTGATAATGCTGTGCGTAGTTCCCAAATGACGACGCGGTCTAAGCCGAAAGTAAATTGTAATATTGACAGTTCGAGAAACCGCGAAAGCCTCAAAGAAGATATTAAACTCTTTGAAACCATAGCGAAAGAATATTTATATCGTCTTTAATTTTGCCAGCTGGGAATTATAAAACACTATATTTGTAATTTGTTATTCTTTTATTAATTTTTATTCATTCGCCGATTTTCCGCATAACCGGCATTTACAAACAGATTTATAATCATCATAAATGTATGGCCGTCACTGCTACAGCTGTTTAAATCTAATAGTACTGTAAATATTAGAACAGTTGCGAATTGTTTCCCGAGAACAGAAGGAGATATTATTGAAAATGAGGTTGAGATTGCACAGGAGTGCTTTGAAAGTAACAACATGGAGGATTCTGTAAGTGACGATAATCAGATTCTTTTTTGGCACTTTCCTTTCCAAGTGATTTTAGGAAGTGTCTTCAAATAAGCAGACGATCTGCTACTATTATCTGAATTAAATTACCTAACTTTTACGAAAGTCTAAAAGTTTCTTACTACCAATCTATACAGCAGAGAATGAAGGATTCTACAAATTAGAAAACAGTATAAAGGACAAGATAATTGATGAAGATATTAAAACAAAGACCTATAAATAAACAATACAGTATTTGTGTTCAGTGTATTCTAAGAACTTTAAATTATTTGGGAAAATTAAAAAAGTTCTTGTTTGTGGTACATCTGCCCAAATTAATATATCCAATTTGTAAGTATAAATAAAAATAAATCGTGACCGCCCTTTTAACTGCTTGTAAGATAAACTGCGATCAAATACGGTAATGAATTTATTCGATACTGTATAACAATTTAAAAAGTCCACATTTTTATGTACTTGTATAGTAAGTTTCTCTTTTCTCTCTTTTCAGCCAAAATGTATAGCTCTTGGTTTTAAATGATACGTGAAGGGGAGCTAAATGAACTGAATTCAAGAATTTTTCTCAAAAAATATCCTTGCGTATTTCAGGAAATTTGTTCCAAATCTACAAACTCATTTCACTGTATATTAATAAAGGATTGGCGAAATGATACCGTAATAATTCAGAAGTGGGATTATACACAATGAAATCTTTTGAAGTTTTCATCTGAGAATCGCTTGATTGAAGAAAATTAATGTAACAATAACAATAATTGTAATGAGAGTGTATCAAGCGTAATAATCTGCATTTGTAATTCGCGTAATACGAAATTGAATAGGCCGTTCCCCCGATGTACCTTTCGCGATCAGTCATTGAACGCGGGCAATGGGTCCGGCTAACCGCTTTTATCAAATTGCAAAGAACCTTTTATAAAATCGGATCAGTGCAGCGAAGCAGGGAGATCGTTTATCCAGGTCTATTCTCAGGTCGGTCCAGGTTGGGGTCGGTCTGATACTTTAGGGGGTGAGAGAATAATCATTTCAACTCTATTATCAGAAACAGCAGTTCCACAACTTTGGCCTGAATTGTATTCTGTTCTAATTTTCCTTTCTCTTCTGACTTCAGCCCGAGGAATCACATCAAAAATTTCCTCCGTGGAATTATTCCATCATTCCAACGGATAATACCTTGTTTATTACGTAATTCAAAATTGCTTGTTTGGATATGGTTTATCGTTCAGGTGTTCTGCGAAACGTTTTCCTCGGAAACACGTCTTGAATCGGTAGGTGGTGCAGAAAGTAAACAAAGCGTTAAAATAAACCCGTCAACACCTAGCTTTCAGTTTTTCAGTATTTATTTTCATAGCACTCTTTTTATCGGAGTCAAAGCACCTCGTTCACATCCTATCTTGTTCCCATAGCCAGGTGAGATAGGATTGCGCTGTCTTTCGTCACGAAATAATTCCGCGAGTAAGCAGAACGTGAATGTGTACCTTGACGGATCGCTCGGAAGGTATGCAAAGGTATCAAAGATGGATGTTTACACTAGAAATGCTGACTCGATTGAAGTTATCTTTCGGAACGTTTTTACCTTGAACTGATATTGCAAGCATCATTCGCATTCAATAATCACCTGGAATATTACTGGAGGAAGTCACATACGAAAAAATTGCGCGATTATCTCTGCAAAATAAAGAGATTTATTCATTCGAGTATTTACAATTACTAATCTAAACATTTTCTTTGTAGGTTGGGGCATTGTTTTTCATTTTTCTATTTATAAATCCTACAAGTGGATAATCAATTTAAAGCAACTTTTATTTGAGCTTATTTTCCGCGATATTTAATGTTTAACTCCGTAAAATAAAATCCTTTAGTTAGAGGAATTATCTAATTTAGTAACTGTTTTTGTGATTCTTAGCAAATTGAGCTAATTTCAGGCATTTGTATGTTTGTAGTTTACTTCAAAATTTTTACACTATTCGGGTGTAAATGTGTAAAATGAAAACGTTTGTCCTACATGGCTAACTAGTATGACAATTTTTTTGCATTTTGCTCAAAAAGTTTCGTAGTGGTATGCAGTGCCGTAACTAGGAATGGGGCACATGCACGGGGCCCAGATCGAAGGGGGGGCTGGAGGGTCTGCCATAAAAAAAATTCCATAATATTTTCAAAAAATACCGAAGATATAAAGCCTTAAGTACAACAAAAGAATATATCTATAGATCTTGCGACAAAATTAATCAATGGACTACGTTGCACACTACAACGGGACTACGGGACACAGGATTTGAACACAATTTTGCGGAAGCAAAAAAATTAGCTTCAGCAATGAATATGGATATTGGATTTTCTAAACGACGTACTAGGCGAGTTAAAGAAGAAAATAGTATGAATCCTGAAGATTTGTTTAAAATGCAAATGTACAGCGTTTTTGATGTTCTACTAGCTGAAACAGACTGGCGTTATGAACAAATCAGAATTATATATGACGATTTTTCTTTGCTCTTTGGCTCGTCTTAAGAAGCAATGAACGTTGTAGATTTACAAAGGGCGACAGCAGATCTGTCGATAAAATTCGACAAAGATTTGGATGGTCACGAACTCAGTTGTGAAATGCAAAACTTTTAATTTGAATTTTTAGAACTGATTGAAAACCTTAAATCTGCAACTCCCCTTGATATATTACAAGCCATATATGATTTTGAATTAGTCGAGCAATATCAAAATATCGTTGTTGCCCTACGGATATTTCTTACTCTTCTGCTTCGTGTAAGAGGAGTTTAACAAATTAAAATTAATTAAAACTCATTGCCATCGCACAAAAGAGACTATCTAATCTGTCAATAATATCGATTGAATATAATATTGCCAAAGATATTAATTTTGAAGAATTGATTGATGAATTCGCCGAAATGAAGGCTACAACAGTTCAAATAAAATAAATTTTGAATTTATACTCATCAAATTGGAGATTGTATCTGTTTTTTGACCATATATTCGGTTTCTACACGTTTCAGATGATTATAAAACAAATGAATTCAATTTCTGTCTGTTTTTATATGACAATTAAATATACAATTAAATATGACAATTAAAATATTTTGTGTGAGTGTTTTACCAAGACTCGGATAAATCATTAGGAAGCAGGAGTTCAAAACTATTGTTTTAGGAAGAAAAGTAACTTTAATTCGTAATATATAGTATTAGGAGGGGTCCGATTATAAATTCTTGTCCAGGGCCCGAAAAAAGCTAGTTACGGCCCTGGTGGTATGTAAGAGTAGGTTACATGTTGGAAAAGCGATTTAAATCGGAATATCAATATGTTAAACACAACTAAGAAGCATTTTTAAAATGAGTTTATGTGTCATAAGCTTAAGAAAAGATATTTGAGGAAGGAAATACCTCTTAAATAACTTTAGTTAGAAACAATTTTGATCCATCTTACAAATACAAAAATAAATAGAAGATAGAAGATGTGTAAGTATATATAATATAAAAAAGGTATTTTGGTAAAATGTTCCTCAGTTATAACTTCGTAATAAATACAATAATTCCGTAATTAGCTTCATAATAATATATGTATGAAGATATTCAATATTTTAAAAACTTTAGAAAGCATCATTGTTAGTTTTTGTAATATTATAGATATGTAAAACATAATGGCATATTGACGTATATCGATAGCCTGTTGTTGACATATTTGCGTATTAATATGTCAATATATGGAAATCTCAAAACACCCAAATGTCAATATTACCGACATCAAAAACATAACGATATATGTATTTCGATATATCTCCTAGCCTTTCTCCAAGTAATAAACAAACATCAGGGGCCAAAATCTCTTAACGATCTCGTATTTTTCATGGAGTCAATTAGCATTAATATTATGAAAACATAGTTTACATACCTCATTATAAAACTGTCGTGGAACTTAATTTCAATTAGACGATATAGCACTATTATTTTTTAAGTATGAGAAAACTAGGTAAAGGTAGTATACATTTCATAGGGTTGGTATAGTTTCCTTCAAGTTATACCGTTATTGCCTCACCGGAGGGTGACTGGTAATCCCTGGTTAAAAGTTAAGAAAGTTGTAAATACAGGTAAAATAATAAGACCAGGTTAAAAATTCCCTTCGAATGTTAAACTTTTTCAAAAAGCCATTCTATTCAGGTATAAATATTTATTTACGTGTTTTAATAATAATAAAATTACAACATAGAATTATAGTTACGTAAAACATAAAATATCCTATCTTTCTGGATTACCTATTTTACATTGACTGGAACAGTCCGTCCAACTTTTTTATACAATATAGTGGGAGTCGTACCAAGTTTTGCCTAAATAACATATACTTCTATTTTCTTGGAGATATTCCATAATAACTTGACGCTTGTTTGTAGATGTATGTTTAAATCCCACACGTTTAATAATTCCTAGCAATGTACCTTCGGAACACTATTGCAGTATAATGTTCATTCAATCTTTGATTTAACAATTACAATACCGTAAGCAAGCAGTTTTCCCGGTACATTTGATATATTTTTCGCATTCATTACACATCATTACACGGTGTCCACATTTTTCAGTAAAGTACAAATAAATATCTACTTCGCACAGAAGTTAATCAGCAACGAGCTTTCCGCTGTTTACTTAAGTTAAAAAATTAGGTATTTACGGCAAACAATAAAGCAACGATCTAATCTATTCCCTCAAACGTAACTTATTACTCTTGCAAGGTAACTAAGGAAGCTAATTTTGATAGGTAGTTTACTAGGTTTAACATAAATAAGAATAGTTCAACTAAACAGGGTAATCTTAAATAATAAATTAAAAACAGAGAATTTAAGCCTCTTGCTTGAGTCACAACTCCTAGGTAACTTCAGACTCTTCGCAATTATGGTAATTTACCTGAATGCGGCCGGTGCTTTGAGCCGAGTTACAAATAGCTTGTAAATCCTTGTTCTATAAATACCTTTTTAAAGCGGATAACGGTAAAATTTTAAGTAGACTATACGAGCAAACATAGCTCCACTAACAGCTACAAATGATTTCCATCACTTCGTACAATAGTGTTCGAGATATAATCTAAATTTCCTACAAGATTTCGATACTTTCTATGGCATTATTTGAAGAGCTTCTGCATCCCCAGCAGACCCCTTTGATGTCCCCGAAGAGCTACGATTAACTTCCGAAACGCTTAGAAACTTCTTAACATCTCAAGGGTCGCTTGTGACTGGTTCACAATTTTCTATTACTTGCCTTAAACTACCCAAAGCCTTCCTCTATAACTTACTCACTAGCTGGCGTTACTTCCGCCGCCCTTTTTTTATATTGTGTTTAATCTATAGCACTACCAGAAAGTTTTCTTGTGACTTCCCCAGGACTTTCGTGAAATTTCCAATAGTTCTACTATATTATTTAGAGTTGCCCTAGTTTCCCGGAAACCTCCCACACTTTAGCATAACTTCTTAAACATTTTTGTTTAATCTACACAAGCCTTTCCTAATTTTATACGCCATGTACCACAGAGCCCTTTTGAATTTAGCATTGGCTTCCAATACCTACCTAGGTACTGTTTATGGTTTCTGCAAATTCTCCGGGAGTTGTTTTTAACTGTTCATTATTGCTTACAGATTCCTCGGGAGTATTTGCCCCAGAACTTCTAACTACACTCCTAATTCTCGAATTGTTTGGAGTTGTTCTGCCTTTCTCGGGCTTTCTTCAGATTTACCACGAACTGCCTATGCTTTGCAGACATTATTAAGTTATCTTCTATATTTTGGGGCTTCTCTTTGATTTCCACAAGATTACCGATTAACTTTCAATACTTCCTCCGATTCTTCCTCAACGTATACTACGTTTTATTCATCTTTAAAACTATTTCAAGAATGTAAGTTTTAGATCTATAATTACTTGTTATTAAGGTGCCGCATTTAAATAAGTAGGAACATGAACGGATTGAAATAATCCGATATTATCCGCATTTATTCATACTTATTTGTACTGTATTTACTCAGAACGCTTTCTTTTAAAAGCAAAATTAGAAGGTATGTTTAAATATCTTGTTAGGTATTTGTGTTATCAATATAAAACGGTATATCATTTAATACTACACCTCCAATAATCCCATAAAAAGAAAGAGTTTTGAGGAACGCAAAACAACCAAAAAAAGCGAGTTCATTCTTCTAAAATTCTCAGATCCCACGACTGTTAGAGTTCAGTTAGTTTAATTTGAAACATGGGGGTAGATAGAGATCAGTAATCAGGTATTGTCTGCACCCTGTACCATCAATTGACAGTTCTTTCTCGAGAAACAGCGACCAGCGCATACACGACAAGTTGACGCACCCTTTCGATCAAGCCGCCCCTTCCAAAACCTAGGGCTCATCAACGAAATTTCGCTTACTCGTTCATAAAGCAGTTCCGATTTCGTGCCTTGCGGACCGATATGTTATGAAAAGCGATTTTTTACCATGTACTGGGGAACAACGTGTCGTATTCGAGCTACAGTAAAGAGTGAAGATGAGAAAACACAAGAGACGACTGTTTTAATATATTTCGATCGACATCACGGCAGCCCAGCACGTGACCGGCTTCATTATTTATAGCTGATTGCATTTTAATTTACCGGTTCACAGCATTGTACTTTGGCAATGCAATACAGAGATAAAAATATGAATCAAAAACCATACCGTCTAACGTACCTTGCAACGAGTCTGTGAATATTATGTCTGAATGACAGTCTTCTTCTTAACTAAAACTTGCTAACCTCAAGAAAATTAGCTACAGGTATGTCGAAATTCAAATTCATTATAGAAAAAGAAGCCCTTGGGAGTATTTGTATAATATTATAAATTTAGTCATCGCTGTTTGAGAACTGTTGTCACAGATTTTATCGATTTTGAAATAGATTTCTAGGTATACAAAATAATTTACACATACCCTGCTATTGCTTGTTTTGGTGGTCAGTTGCACCTATTTAAAATTTCAAAGAATTATAGTTTATTTTATGGACATTAAGGTTATGCTGTAAAATTTTAAGGGGGCAGTGCGAATACGCGCTGTCAGTCCAGGTCACAGTGAAATCCGGTCCGATCGGCCGCGTGGTCGAACCCCGGCTGGGGCAATCGAATTCCACTTAGTTAAGTTTAGAGTGCATGTTGCATGAATGATTAGTTTGTAAGGGACACCCGCACCCCCTGAAGAAATGCGAAAGCGGTTCCGGGAGACGGTAGTATGAATGAATGTAAACAAAGGTATTGGTACTTTTTCAGCATTTTAACAACTGCAGCAAAGATCCACTATACAGAATCGCTGGTAAGAATCTACCAATCACAACTATTTAAATTGAAAATTCCTTTACAATCCTCATAAGATTATGCTAAAATGTTTCTATGATAGCGAACCCGCATATAATGTAAATTTGCTTATTACCTATTACAAATTTGTTCCTAATATCCGTAAAATTCCTCCTGTTGCAAAAGTGTCTACAAACACTGTATAAGGTGATTGTGCAAAGAATGCAGCTTGTGTAAATTCATAACTGGGGCCCTGCATCTTAATCGCTTAATTTGTTAATGATCCATTAATCGAAAGTGCGATAATGTTTTCAAAAAATCGATTAATCGATACATCAAGAGTTACAATTTTACAATGATAGTGCATTATCTTGCACTAAAAATACCGATATCCGCATCAGATTTTTTGAATATGTTTGTAGAGCGTACTCAGTAATTGGTAAGCATGAAAGCAAGATTCAAATTAGTGATATATGCATATATATTATACCAAGTGTTCTGTTTTACGCTGGCACATCAACGTAGTCATTGAAACGAAAAATACACGAGTGAGAAACACGAGGAAAGTTTGTTAGGAGCAACAAGCACGTGCGTAAAATAATTAAGTAAATATTTCAGGCATATGTTAGTACAATATGATTTGTCTCCTTTTTCTTCTTCTTCTTCTGATTATAGGCCAATAGCCTGTTAATTACCTACAATGAAGTAAGTTCTATGAACCCTCTTTGCACGTATGCCGGACAGGAAGCTAGCCTAACCCGCCAAACATAGAAGAGAAGTTCCACTACATGGTTTACGATAGTCAAAGAAGTTCGTATGACAACCAGGACCGACGGTACCCTCCGAAGCACGACAAATACAATTTGGTAAGAGAATAATTATCGAGAAAATTAATTTCTTAGCTAAACCTTGAGTAACCGTAATTGAAAGCTGCGTTAGTGCAGTTTGTTCGCATTTTTTTGTGACAGCTGAGGACAATTCTGGTTATATTACCAAACACTTTGGATGTTTTTGGGTAAATCAAAATTTCAGGATCTCCAATTATTTTTTAAAATCGATTATTCAGTAATCGAGTATTTGAAAACACAGAAAAAGTACAGATCTGTATCGGTAGACGATAATACTACGTAGAAAAAAAAAATTTGAAACTACGAAGTAAAAAATGTGAAATCGGAAGACCTACTTTATTTCTTAAACGAATCTGGAATTTCACAAATAAAATAAAAGATATTCTGTTTTGTTTTACAATCGCCCTGTATTCGGAACAATCTTTTAAGTATATTTGTAGGACTGATGTTTAGATACATGGACATCATTCGAATAGAATTAAAAATATAAAGCTTTCATACATTCTTAATTGCGTAGGTTGTACTCATCGTCTTAATTTTGTTGCTGACAATAAGTAATAAAGTAACCATATCCAATTTATTCTTTTTAACTATTATCAGCAATTTCTATTATAACGAGACAAATTTTGCCGTCGCTTGAAGTACGTTATAACCGGCGACCATTGTATTTGGAACGCAGCTGCTTAACTTCTGCTCATGACCGTATCAGATAAATAATTATAAATTGTTCAACTAGACTCTGTACATACATTTAGTAAGCGCACGTGCACCAAATCCAACAAAGAAATTTTCGGCCCCATTTAAATTTGTTCCCGAACACCTGACGTAGTAAGTTTCGAATAAAATTAAGTACTTCTTGGTTTTCTTGCGGGCTAAACCCGAGTGTATGGACTTTCTATAAATACGCCCGCAGGAATAAATCAGAAAACTCGTAAAGAAAGCTTAAACGTCCAAGAAAAACACGTAAAAAGTGCTTTAGGTACAAACAAATCCAAACTGGGGGATTGCAGCGAATACAGACGTGCACCCCCATCACACCTGGAAGTCATTAAGAGCCTCTGAGACAAAAATGAGTGCCAATGGGAGCTCCTACTCTCGCATAGTCAGCACACTTCAGCTGAACAACGCCAGGGAATAAAAGGGCATTAAGGGCCTACTGTATCTTCTAAGCTTTACACGTCCAGCTTAAAAAATTACGTGGAAGGAGAGGATTATAAAATATACCAGCTGATAATATTACATCTGATAGCATAATTAATAGGAATACATATTCAGATAGAATAAGAGATAAGCAAGAAAGAGTAAAATCTTAATACTAATTTATTTTCGCAAGAAGAGCTCAGATATGTAGTCTTACTATTTCGTTTTTACTTATTCGGGGAATCTTACTTGACTGTACATGTACAGTTCTGTGTAAGTATCTTCTGAAAATAAACTTGCAATGTCTGAAAGGTATAAGTGGTTTAAAAATGGAAGATGAGCAGTGTGTGGTCGGAACTCACAGCAGCGGAACACCTGTAAATACTCAAATATTGTGGAGTAGTTCGAGAGAAGTTCGACGTCAGAATATCAACCAAATGACCTCGATTTTAAATTAAATATTTCTCACAATTCTTGCCAGCATCCGCTAAATTTAACTAAGAATTGCATGGTGAATTATTTAAATACGCAGCCAGTGATACAATTTTTAATAGAAAAAAATACTGGGATTTTAATAATTTCATAGACCCATTTATTAGTCATATGCCGCCTAATTACTTAATGTTTACTTCATACATTTCTTTATTTTTGGTGCATACACACTAAAAAATAAAAAACTAAAAAATTAATTAATCAATCCTCACTTATAGTTTTAATTTTTCTTTTTCACTTCCAGTGAAACTTGAAGTTCATACTTAGTACCGCCCTGTAGATTGTTTCTGCATTTTTAATTTACAATTACGCGACCGAAAAAAGTAAATGACAAAGTTACCTATGTTTAGCGAATAGATTGCCTTTTACCTTTTTCGTCTGCTTAAATTAGGTTCTGTACCACTTAATTACTATGGTCCTGCAGCTAAATTTAATAAAGTTAAACAAAACTTTTGAGCTCAATTGGCAGCTTTAAATTTTAAATTACCAAAAACTTCTGATTCGAATTACATCGATTTTTCTCTTCCTCACACAGCTGAAACCAACCGTTATCCAGAAAAATTCATTCAGCATACGGAAATACGAAATTTAATCCAAAACAACAGTACACTTGTAAGTTCAATCAAAAAATTATATCAAAACGTAATCTA
>JABXWE010050776.1:0-10521 GCA_014611495.1 Limonius californicus | reverse complement strand
AATTTGTGTGTTGGATAAAATACTATATTACACACGTGTCTTACTTGCATATAAGTCACTCAAGAAATTATTCCACTCGGCTATCGCCTCGTGGCCTAATATTTTCTGGCGTGACTTATATGCCAAATAAGACACTTGTATAATAAATAACTATAAATGGTCGTTTTAATAACAGGGTAATAGTGATTATGAAATGGTGGAAATTTTAAACTACTTAGGTACGATAATTACAAACACTGGTGGATGTAAATTAGAGATAAGCAAACGACTAGTCTATTCTCTTATATTTCCTATAGCGGCATGTGCAGCAATTTTCCAAATATTTATTACCTCATAAAAATACATATCACGCTCTATAAGACAAAGGCCGTAATAGGAGTTACCTCCTCTTCAGCCAAGGCATGTGCAGGGGAAACGTGGACGTTAAAGAAGACCGACCTACAGCGAATAAATGCTTTTGAAGTGTGGGTATATAGAAGAGTCCTACGGATACCTTGTATGACCCATCGCACCAGCAATTCTGTTTTGCAGGAACTTAACGTTGAAACTTGCCTATTGACAACAATCTATCGTGAGATATGTTGACCATGTTTCGCGCAAAACAGATTCCTTAGGAAGGTTAACAGTACAAGAGAAGGTAGATGGGCGTCGGCTGCGCAACAGATCACTTAGCAGATGGATAGATCAGGTAAAAAAGATAACTGGGCATATCTTACATGAAGCGACACACCTTGTTGAAGGTTGAACTACCTGGGCAACAACAGTCTCATCTATTCTTTCATGATGTCACCATACCCTCTCGTGGGGTCAAAGATTGAGAAAGAGGAATAATAACGACTAATACACTCAATCAGTGACCAGCCAGATCAGCAGACTTAGCGCCTCTTGATTTTTATTTATCAACTTTGAAAAATAAAATGTATGGACGTAATTTTAGTTATAATAATGTAGAAGAACTCCTTAAAGCAGTGGTACACGTATTTAACGGTATTAATAAATTGCAATGTATTGCGAAAAGTAACTGGTAGTGTCGCAGAACGGTGTCGGTTGTGTTTACCCAATAACGGCCAGCATTTTGAGCATTTATTTTAATTTTAATATTTAGTAGCATTTAAATGTTTTGTTTTTGTTTAATTTGTTTCCAAAGTAAACTTAACGTATCTACTTAATTTAAAATGGAAGCTCTTAATATTTTTAACAGTTTTTTATACAGATATAAGTCGTCATAGATCGTTGAAAAAATGTTACCTAACCATATAAAAAAAATACAAGATGGCGTCCATTTAATATTAGAAAGTTGCTACCAATATCTCGGAAACCGCCATCTTGAATTTTATTTAGACATCCTTTATAAACCAAATAACTTTTACATAAATCTTTTTTATGGTTAGATACGAAGATATTTGACTGTAAAGAAAGTAGCGATTTTCAGTTTTATAATTCTGTACGGAATTTTAAAATTTTCTCAGTGGAATCTGAATCAGCACTATTTCAAAACTGCACAACTTCACCCATTTAAACAAACATTTATCTTTAACAATAAGAAAGATACCCATGGTAGTCTACTCAATCTGGGACACACTGCATATTAGTGAGTTGCATTGCAGCTGTGCCTGCGTCTCGCTTTTTTTTAGATCAGTAAAAAAATTCATATAGTAAGTCATAGACGATCATGGCGAAGGTACCAGTTTTCAACATAAATGTCAATTACCCTCGTATTCTTAGTCTAAATCCGACTGTTAATTACCTAGTTGTAAGACGAAACTGTCGACACACTCTGTATTAGTGCAAAATTTTACTTACCGCAAGGTCATATGTCTGATAGTCTGATTGTTTATTGAATTTCAAAACAAATATCATTTGCAACTGACAGGCAGGCTTCATTAGTTTTATTGTGAAAAAGAAGCTTATTTTTGAAATATGAGCATGGATCTGATACGTATTTTCGCAAATTGACTTTAAATGAAAATCTATGCCGTTTCTTGCCCTACGTTAATTAAATAATAAGCATGTATTAGTACCTTCAGGTGAAAAACTGAAATTAATGCACAGCTTATCAAGTATTCCAAGTGCATTTTGCGGAAAAATAAAAAATTAACCATAAAAAATGTGTGGTGGTATATCATATCGCTCACCTTTACCAAAACTTCTAATAGTAAGCTTTGAATATTTATAACCACTGAAAAGAGTTAACATCAAATTTCCAACCAGCGAATTAAATTAAATTACGTAAAACTATTTTTGAAGAATTAGGTACATGTTAGTAAAAGAACTTGCTCAACTAGACAGTCTTTAGTTTCAAAGATCATTGGAGTACATCACAATAACTACGTGAACAACGCTCTCTTCAGTGGAGAAGCACATTTTAGTAATAATTATCGCATTAACAAAAATAACTGCCAGTGTTATTAGGAATTTATCCATTGCTGTGTATTCTGTAAATGTGTGGTGTGTGTTTTGAGGAAAATTTAACAGGCGAAATCTATTTAAATTTTCTTCTTGACATATTACGATACTTATTTGAAGAAGTGGATTTAAATACAAGATGGCGTATGTGGTTCCAACATGTGAATGTAAGGTAGAGGTTCTACTTTTCCTTCGACTCCCCATAGCTTACTCTGGTACCTTTTTGTAGCTTTACCATGCTCCTACTGTTCATATAAAGGCTTTGAAAAACTTAATCCGAAAAACTTAATTGCGCCTTAGTGAACTACTTTAAAATGGGTATTTATAAATAAGACTGTTCGCACTTACTATATTTACAATTTTAGTAGAATAAAATTCCAAAAATATCGACCACTAATAAAAATGTAGATATAGTCGTCGGATTACCCTTTTAAAGTGACGTTATAGTTGCTGATATTTACGTATGCTTTTTATTGCATCTGTAAACGTGCGACATCACTGTCTCTAGGTTTTTCTACAGTGTCTTAAAGACACTGTAGGTTTTTCTAGTTGGTAGAACGAATGTTTTTTTTATAGTATCCGGAGGCTGAACTTCTCCGGAATTGCATTCAGCATAACATTCCTTAAAAACAAATAAATAAACCGTTCTGGAAAACTGAACATCAATAAATAAATAGCCTCAACAAAGATGCTTTTATTTCTGTACGCCTATTTATGGCAGTGTGACGCCTAGATAAAAACGGCGGCAACAATATTAGTATAGTACCCAAAAAAAAAACGAAGTATCAGTTACTAAGCAAGATCCAGGTATCAGACAAGGGTTTGACCAGCTACTGTCGCAGAAGGGTGGTTCGGAGTAAGCCTAGGCGCCACCTGTTTAAAAAAAAACCCTTTGTCTCCCCCGGAGAAAATGTACTTACCTTACTGATAATACTAACGTCTTTCAAATAAAAATACAAGACACAATAAAACACCAAAGCTTGACATAATTCTCGAGTATAATCAACTTTCGCTAATACTTTACAAATAAATATCCAGGATTGACCAACTAAACTTGGTTATAAAACAAATATCAAACATATGACCCCAATTATTAAATATAAATATCGTTTAACTAAAGAACAGACCACAAACGTCCCTGTCTGATTTAACAATACGATCTGAACAGTCTGAAACCTGAGAAAACGATAGTGCGTCAATAAGGACTAAAATTAATAAGAAGCACAAAATAGCTCCGCAAAATGATTAATCAATACGTTACCCGCCTAATTCACGATAAACGAGATCTCGATTAGGTAAATTAAGAATTAACTACCTACTATTGAGGTATAAGCGCACTGGAAACAAAATATATATAGTTCACGCAATATCCTCCCTTTTGAATATATACAACAATAATAATTAAATCAGAAACTCGGAATATGCGGACCGTTTACAAAATTTTATAACTGTATAAGTTGTTAGATTTATAGTATCAAATGATTGTAGAATTATATATATACATATATATATATATATATACGGTGAACAATTAAAGTCTGTACATTTAAATAGTTATCAATGGAATTCCACCGGATGATCTTCGAAGTCCTTGAGTATGTATTTATCGCCTCAATGTTTAAAATTTACAAGAATATTCTAGACCGACCTTTTGGTTGATATCTCCGGTACAGCATGCACCGGTCTTAACACTTGGCGGTCACAGGTGTGCGTCTAGATGTTGGCCTTGCAAATATTTTCTGTGGCGTACGATCGATCCGAATTCTTCTGGACATTCTTCGATGTAGTTATAAAACTTCCAGCAATATGTACTACTTTTCCACAGCTCTAAATTGTTCAACAACTACGGACTTTTTCCGCAACTCTAAGTTTCTCAACCGCTCTAAGCTTGCCTAAATAATACAAGAACTAAATAAAGTAAAGGAAAAAGAATCAACTTCTTAGCTTACCAAGGGTGTAAATCGGCAATTAGAAAAACCTCTTCAAGGGTGTAATAACTCGGTTAAAAACCTAGGGAAAATCTCACTAACACTACAAGATTAAGAATTCCCTACAACTTGAACTTTCAACAAAATTAGGAATAAATCCTTGGTCGAAATAGACCGCGATGAAATTATCAATCTACACACACTTGTGAAGTATCAGAATCGTTCTGCCGGCTCGAGGATTCGAATTCCAGTTGACATTGAAACTTAACATGCGCGGAACCAAAATTTTGAACCTGAAATAACAAGGCGCGTAAACACCCACTTAATTGAAATAAACCAACAACATACACTGTGCGTCGAAATCGCACGTTACAGATTCCCCCCCCACCAAACTTTTACGACGACCAAAACCTTGGTCCGAGAAAAATGTACGGAAACCCAAGATATGACGTAGTCATCCCAGAGGAAACCGTAGCGAAGAAAACTATTCGACGAGAAAAAGGGTGAAGAACAATAACGTGAGTCTTCCAAACATCCACAGCATACATTCGAGATCCAAACTACTGGAAAAAAAACAATCTGACGGAAAACCAAAATTGAAAAACCCAACTAAAAACCACAACCCAACCCCACACAAAACACACCTATCTGGATGGCAGAAAGGAATTCATTCCAAAACCAGGGGCAAAGTAACACTACCAAAGGGATCGAGACAGTCCCTCGCTGTTGGATGGAAAAACTGCGCCGCTGAACTGCTCGTCAACCTATCGTAGCGTACTTCCACAACTGGAAATGTTCAGAACTCCCCCCTACAATACCATCCAAATACCCAACCCCTAGACAACATTCACCCTTTCGGTAACAAACCCACGAGGCGAAAGGGAACCCCAACAGATATAGACTGTCAACCTAAAAACCAACAACCCCCAACCCAGTAAAATTTCCCAACGAACAACACTATAAATTGGAGAAGTCCCTACTTCTTTTGGCAAATCTGGAGAGAAGCGAAGAACTCCAGAAAGAGAGTCACAGACGACTAGAAAGCGATAGACAAGAAAATTTTCTTTCATCCCTCTAGATTCATTCCGTCTTCGAGGCCACCGGAGAGCGCGAAAGCAAACCGAGGTAACTCTCCAACTTCATCTCTCATTCATACCAGACTAAAGATCCACAATCATACCAACAGAGAAAAGAAGGAAGACCGGAGAATAAAAGAAAAACAAAAGAATGAAAAATTAGGAGGAAAAGCACCAGGGCTGGCACTACCAACGGAACGAGCCACCACTCGATATACGGAAAAAGATCTTACACTAAGGACTTTCCAATCAACAAAAATTCATAACGAAGTCAGTACCACAAACCAAGAGTCTACGTTCAACAATCCAACGAGGAGCTATATCATCAAAACCATCATATACGCTGTATCCGCAATCCAAAATCAACTATACACCGAGAATCAACAATCAAACATTTCTACAGCCAACCAACTGACCTATCAACCAACCAATAAACAACAATCAACCGGCTAATCCACCAACTACCAACTAACTAACTAACCAATAAACCAACCAATCAACCGGCTAATCCACCAACTACCAACTAATTAACTAATCAATCAATCAGTCAACCGAGAAATGTTCAAGGACAAGATGGAAATGCCTTCTGATAGTGACCTTCCCTACAATGCCCAACCAACCACCCTAAAAGCATCTAATCGCCATCTGAAATTGAAGGTTCGTGATGTAGCTTAAGATCCTTGGCGTGCCAATTTCCTTTAAACCTTCCGTCAGTATCCATTAATTCAAAAGTCCACGGAGAAAGTCTCTTACGTATCTTGAAAGGACCTACATATTTCGGAGCAAGCTTGGCCGAATAATATTTTGAAGCGTCTGATAACATCTTATTTCTTCGCCACACTAATTGGCCAGGAAAATAATCAACATGACGTCGGCGTAAATTATAAGCGTTTCGACTCTTCTCATAAGCTTTTAGTAACCTAGTATGTATGTCTTTATATAGCTTCTTGAATTCTTCGGATCTAATTTGGATCTTAGCTATCTCACGTATTATTTCAATATCTTCTTCGTGATTCTTCTCGGTATTATCGGTACGATACTCTTCTCCATCTAATACGATCTCTCTACCAAAATTTATGAAGAACGGAGTCATACCAGTTGATTCATGTTTTGAAGTACGTAAGGCACAGGCAACCTTCGCTAGATACATATCCCAATCTCTCTGATTATCGCTAATATACGAAGAAATCGCAGTCTTCAACACTCTATTCACCCGCTCTGTAGGATTTGCTTGGGGATGATACAACGCTGTATACTTAATCTCCACTCCATAACTATCAGTTAGTTTCCTAAATTCTTTACTACGAAACTGAACTCCATTATCTACAACAATATATCTAGGTGCTCCAAACAATAAAAACACATTTTCTTCTAAATTCCTAATGATTGATGGAGTTGTAGCTGAATGTAACGGAAAAACTAAAGGTAGTTTACTGAAGTAATCGGCAACAACTAAAATGTAAGTATATCCACGTTTCGATCGAGGTAATGGGCCTATCAAATCCGCTGAAATTAATTCCCACGGTTTTGTTATTTGAGGTCTTCCAACCATCAATCCTACCGGTTTTTGTTGTTCGACCTTATGACTTAAACATACTTTACAGGATCTAATATAGCGAGCGACATTACAACGTAACTTAGGCCAATAATACTTTTCTGTAATCCTCGCGACAGTTTTGGTAACACCTAAATGAGCAGCAGTAGGAACATCATGGTTTAGTCTAATAATCTCATTCCGTTCACTCGAAGGCACAACAAGTTTCCAACTTCTACTATCATCACACAACCCAGGGTAACGATTCTTCACGTATTTGTACAAATTATTTCCATCTACTCTCCATTCAGTATATCTATTCGGATTCTCACGAACTAATCTACACATTTTCAAATGCCATATATCTTGGCTAAAACTATCCACACCAACCACATCCAAAACAGGTACTGATCTAGAAAGAGCATCAGGAACAACATTATCTTTCCCTTTCCGGTGAATGACGTCAAAACTATATTGTTGTAATCTCACAGCCCAACGAGTTAATCTGCCACTAGGATTTTTCAAATTATTTAGCCACACTAGAGAGTAGTGATCAGTTATCACTTTAAAATGGGAACCTTCAACGTAGGGTCTAAACTTTTCTACGGCCCACAAAACTGCTAAACATTCTAACTCTGTAGTTGTATAATGGCGTTCTGCTTTCAGAAGAGATTTACTAATATAGCTGATAACACGATCTCCTTCAGGATATTCTTGACTGAGTACGGCACCTAATCCAAAATTTGAAGCGTCGGTCTGTATTACAAAAGGCTTCGAAAAATCTGGACAAGTCAACACTGGAGCAGAAACTAAGAATTCTTTGATGGTGTTTAAGGCAATCTCGCATTCTTCTGACCATACGAACTTGATCTTCTTCCGGAGAAGATTAGTTAATGGAGACGTAACTGTTGAAAAATTTGGTACAAAGCGACGATACCACGATGCCATTCCTACAATTCTGCGAACTTCAGACACATTACGCGGCGTAGGTATGTTCAAAATTGCTGCTACTTTATCTGGATCGACATGTAGACCATCTTTACCAACAATATAACCAAGGTACTTAAGTTCAGGTTGAACAAACTTGCACTTCTCCCTGCTAAGCGAAAGACCAGCAGCCTTAATCCTATCAAAGACTGTCTTCAAAACCTCTAAATGTTTTTCGAAGGTGTCAGTTACGATTATTACGTCATCTAAATATGCAAAAACACACTGATGTAATTCAGGACCTAAGATCTGATCGATAAATCTCTGCCATGTTGAAGGAGCATTGTGAAGGCCAAATGGTAGACGATTAAAGTGATAAAGGCCACGGTTCGGTACTATAAAAGCTGTAAACTTCTTCGAATCTTCTGCCATAGGGATCTGCCAATAAGCGGACTTAATATCAAGCGACGACATGAAACGGGCGTCTCGAAGTTTATCTAGTATATCAGACACGTAGGGTAAAGGATAAGCATCTCTCTCAGTCACGCTATTCAACTTCCGATAATCCACACAGAAACGATAAGTTCCATCTGGTTTCTTTACTAACACAATTGGCGAAGCCCAAGGAGAATTCGAAGGTTCAACAATTCCATCCCTTAACATGCTATCTAGTTCTGCATCAATATGTTTCTGGAGAACCGGTGAAACAGGATAATACCTTTGTCGAATAGGTTCAGCTGACGTTTTAATCTTATGTTCTACTACTGTGGTGCAACCAATCCCTTCACTCATAGACATGAAAGTAGTATCCAACAATTGGGTAAGTGCTAACGATTGTTCTGCGTCTAAGTCATCATGTGATACTATTGCGTCGATAAAAACTTCGGATGAGTCACTGAAATGCCATTCACGATGCCTAAAATTGGGAACAATCTCCATTCTTTTCCAAAAATCTATACCTAGTATAAGGGTATGTGGAAGGGAAGGCAAAACTAACAATTCAAAAATCTTAACTTTCCCACGCAAACTAATTGGGACCAACAACATGCCTTTCACTTCACATTTTCCCCCATTCGCAACAGTACACACGTCTACAGGTGATCTGGCTAATGGTAGACCTAAATCTTTCAACATCTCCCAACCTTTCTTTCCCAAAATTGACTGACTGGCACCAGAGTCCAACAAACCTATCAACACCTTACCAAAAATATTAACTTCCAGATAGGGTCGTTCATCTTCCTGTAATTGTGAAAACAAAAAATCAAGCATAACTTGAGAATGGTCGATCAAGGTTTTCTTATTAGCGGAGAGGTCGGATACTTGATCATTTAGCGGCCTCTTCTGGCGTTTCCCGACGGATTACAATTCTGACAAGTTCTTATCGTCGCTCCCATCTTCCCACATCTAAAGCATTTCTTTGAAACCGGTCGTGGACATTTAGCTGCTACATGACCTTCTTGTTCACAATTCCAGCATTTAATCTGATTAATCGTAGCGACTTCTCTACGATTTGACGTTGAAGGAATAGGATCGGAATAAACGTAGGCTAAGTCTGGTTCTAAAGTTTTCCCTACTACTCTTCTTGGCGGCGGTACGAATTCTTCTAAGGCAGTTCTACGAGCTTCAATCTGGCGACCTAAACGGAGTAAATCTGCAATGGAGTCCACAGTCACTAAGCTGAGCTTATCCTGGTAAAAAGGAGCTATGTTTTTCATTAGAATCTTCAGTTTAAAACCCTCGGGGATAGAAAAGTTCAACCTATGAAATAAACTCTGAATAATGGCTACGTACACCCCTATCGATTCACCAGGCCCCTGCGTACGACGCTTAATCTCATCCAACAGCTTCTCATCATAATCGTATGGCTGAAACTCCTCCCTCAAGAATTTCACTAAGTCATCCCAATTATTCATCAAGTCCCTGTAGGCTCGGTACCAAATTAACGCTTTACCTGTAAATAAATCTAAAGCGGAATCAAATAATATCTCGAGAGAAATGTTTCGAGCAATCCTAAGTTCTTCTACTCGTTCTATAAATGAGTTGACTTACATCTCACCTTTCTCCCCAGAAAATTTCAAACCCCAAGTGCGTACAGGAACAGGTTTAATCTCCCCAACCGAATAACTAACGGAACTAGTTGAAAGTTCAGGACGAAGAGCTCTAACAGGAGTCGAAGTCTGTTGCTGTTGAGGATCTTCTGGATTTCCAACATTCGTAGACAAAGCCATCAAACTCGTTTCGAAATTTTGAAGTTTTTGATCCAATTTGTTTCTTAATTTATCGATGGTTTCTAGCATCTCTTGTTTATTCTTCTCTTCTTCCACCCCATTGGATAACATTCTCTTCACTCGGCCCTCGTAATGGATCATCTTGCTAATAATTTTTTTATAGCCCCCACCATGTATAGAATCTTCGAACTCGTCGACCAATTCTTCTAAATTTCTCAACCCCGAGAGAACGACGTTGCTATCTTCTTCAAATGAAAATGGATGCGTTGGCAATTCAACATGTTTATCCACTTTTTCCTTTCTCAAGGCAATCCTCACTAATTTTCTCAAAGTATCTATGGATCCTTCGGCCTTGACCCCTCGAATAGTTAATTCGTATGACAGCTCGACGTTATTTAACCTATCAATGTCCATCGTGGAAA
>JABXWE010050774.1:0-16597 GCA_014611495.1 Limonius californicus | reverse complement strand
GATTACAAATGATCGTAACTGACTAAGAACCAAAAATTTGGTTTCTTTGATATTTTAAACAGTTAATGTAGCTTATGACAGTAATATATTTAATTGAAAAATAATCAATTTAAAAAATTCTACAATTAATTAATTTTTTTTTATAATAATTTAAATAAATTTATGGAAAAGTAGATATAAATAATCGTAACTTAAACCTGCCCGGTTCAAAATTATAAAAACTTATTTTCCTAACTTAGCTGCACATGCAACCCTATAACACAGAACAAGTTAAATATGCAACTATGTAGTTTATCTTTCGTATCTTCTCGAACTACAAATTCATTGCAATCCTACTCAAATTATATACCAATATAAATGATATTTCGATTACCAGACGAACAAAAACGTATTTCGAGAAGTTTTTATAATTCGAATGAATTACCAGAGATATCTCGAGATATATGCATAATCGAATATTTCGAATGATTCGAGATATGCTCATCACTAATGTAAAGACTTGAGTGCAAAATATATATTTGCTTTTTAATTTCTTTAAACTTATATTATGCTTTTCTTGACCTTTGCTACATATTCAAATTGTGATACATTTTTGTTTTGCCGATGTATTGTCTCCCTCTCTTCGTAGCTTCTTTAACCATTTCAATTTGGTTTTCAGATACCACAATCTCCATTTGCCAGTCGCTTTCATTTACTTCTCTCTTTTCTATTATATTCCAAGGGTCTTGCTCTTCTTCCCAGACCAAGTTAAAATTTTCTTTGGCCATATTTCGTCTTCTATTCATTAGACCTGTCCGTACCATTTAATGCAGTTTTCTACTCCTCTTTAATTGGCGTATTTACTCTGTACTTCTTAATATCATTTCAGTTCCTCTTCCATATCTACGTACCTATGTATTACAAACACCTCCTCATATAGTTAGTTATACTGATTCTATTTGGTAACGAATCGTTTTTGTTACTGAGCACAATTTTCCTCAGCATGTTTCGTATAACACATCCAAAAATGTTTCTTTCAGTCTTTTTTCTAAAGTTTCTGATCGAAGTGGTTCCAAGTAATGCTTTAATAGCTTATGTACATTTTAATATGTTACATCGATCATATGTTCTAATATTTTTATTGCTTCCGAAATTATTACCTATATTCCTTGTATCGCCTTATATTCTTTCGTTATTTCTACGCACCTGCAGTCTGTTTTCTTCAAGTTTATTCTTACTCTCCGATTCTCATATTTTTCTTCTCATTTTGTTAGCGTTTATATCATATTTTCTTCTTCTTCACTAAACATTATTTGGCCGCCTGCATACATTCAAGAATTTATTGTTGTATCGCGTATGGGGATCTCTATTCTACCACATCTGCAATGCTTGCTCTAAAAGAATTATATACAATATAAAAAATATACAAACATTTTTACTGCTTGTTTTAAACCATTTGACACCTCCATTTCCCTAGTTAATTTCATGCTTATGTTCAACTCTCATTTTTTGACTTTAATACATTTTTCTTAAAGACCCATTCTTCTTATTAAATGCCATATTTCACATCTTGATATATATCTGTATATGTGTCTCTACATTTTCAGGTTTATATTTCGGTATAATCTGTGTAATCCAGCAAGTATAGTGTGAACATTAAAATTTTCCATATTGAAATGGATCTCCATGAACCGAAAAATGAAGTTTTACGAAATTTGGTATTTGTGTAGAACGTATTACGCAGGAAATATTGAACCGATTCTAAATTTGGAATTTGGAACAGCTAAGTACAACAATCATTTCTTGATCGTAATAGATTCTAAAAATAATCCAAAGCGAAAATGAAAATTACTGGAAACTAGAACCCCAAATTATTTGAATATGGGGACTCTCACGAAGAAGCTTTCCGAACTTCTATAGCTTTAAAACTATAAAGGCTTTAGCACCAGTGTAGTCCAAAACTTGTCATCCAATCGCAATCATTTAAAGGTATATACGTACATAGGTGTATAATTGTTGAGATTATAAACAAAGCAGTTCTAACATTTTAACTTTTTATAATCCGCGAAATGATTGAAAAATGCATAGACTTGCTGTTCAATGTCACACCTGATCTTGTTGTGTGGTTATTTTAAGTTTTGTGAATATATTATGAATTAGTATTCAAGACCTCTCTATTATAATTATGAATTGTAAAAAAAACATTTATTTGCGGTTTTAAATCCAGTATTTTGTACATAATCCAAAAACCTAAAAAGTTACACTGTATTTTATTTGAAGTAAACAAATGGGGATATTTGCGACTGAATGGTGCACTTTTATTTGCATAAATCTGACTAGTAACTGTTTGTAAGACTCAACTTCTAACGTACTATTTGGTACTCCCAATTTGAGTACTACAGCTAAAGATTGTTCGATGATTTAGCATAGCAGCCGCTTAGCTGTTTTCAACAAATACAAAGTCGCAACCACACGTTTCTACAGATATAGTTATACAGTGATATGTTTAAAAATAATCAGTACTTACAATTTTAAGAAATACTGTACTAGTATTGTTTTGTAAGTTTATTTTCAAGTATGAGCAGGGAATCGGTTAAGGTACTACCGTAATTAATATTGTACCATTTAATAGAAGAATCGCCCGTTCAGGAAGCTGTAAATAGAATAGGCAACTTAATTAGATGTTCCTCACACCTGTTTTCAATTCAGTTCGATTCGAAGGTTTATAGTGCACTAAATCCGCAATCAAGGAATGAGAAGATCGTCTAACGCTAGAACAATTATTCTATTGTTGTTAAAAATTATAAGTTTAATTCAGTCGGCAATACATTTTTAAATATAATTGGTTCCCTAGTAATTAAATGCCACATAAATTTCTTCTTTCAGAAAAAATTTGGCATGGTGAACTAATTTTTGATAATAATACTTACTTTTAATCATTTTTGTGCAACCAGTACCTTATATTCTATCCATTTCAACTAATTTTAAATCTATTGGGAGGCAAAGTAGTATAGCGAAAATATTTGTATACTCTCAAACTATTTCGCTAAACTCCTGTAAATATTGATGCCCTGGTTGGAACTCTCCATAACGAAGGAGCTGATTTTAGTACTAAAGCCAGCAATAATCAGCAAGAATAGTCGCCTGAACAGCAATGATTTTCACATTCCGCAACTTAAGTATATATTGTATACCTATATAAACATCACTTGTGCTAAGAACGACTAGAGCTTTGTATTATCAAACTAGCTAAAGCTGAAAGAATATTTTAGATTCACTATCTCTAAATAATCACAAATTTAAAACACTTTAAAAAATGAGAAATATTATAGATATAGAGAGTAAAGGAAATAATTGTCATATGTCTAATTGGTTAAATTCTTCTTCATATAACAAGCCGGAAAAGAGAAATAACAACATATTTATCTAGCTATGTAATTCCCTAACCAAAATAGAGACTGTTTTTGAATTAGAGATTTATAGATTTAAATATATTTAACATATTCAGACAGACTTATTAACATTAACTAGTTTATTTCATTAAAGCCATTTTATACCGCTAGAAATGTAAATGCCACACTAATTCTTGCGGGTGATTGATTTCCTACTACATTTAAAACAGACACTTTTGAATTTCCTTAGAAATGTTTAGGCATTTTTCCTCCAACTGCAAACGACCGTAAGGCGGATTGTTACTATGGCCTGCAGTTGAAAGTAAGTGACCAAGAAGGATTCTAATTAAGGAGAACCGAGTCAGATTATCTTAGCTTTATTAGGATATCAATTGTTGTGATCTTAAAGTTGATTTCTCTGCTTGCGCTTATTAACAGTATTGCTAATATTTACTTTTACAACCCGAGAATACGCCGATATTCATTACATGTACGGCTTTTGTGATGGAAACTCAGTAGTAGCTGCTCGAGAATATGCATTGAGATTTCCAAATCGGCAACTACCAGACCAACGAGTGCATAACCACCTACGTGAACACGGAACTTTCCCGAACCTGTCGACTGAGCGTCCAATACGGCAAGTACTAGACAATGAGGACAACATACTGCGAGAAATTGATAACAATCCCAGCACATCTCTTCGTCGTGTATCTGCAGAAGTCAATGTACCACGAATGCGAGTTTGGAGAACATTAAAATATCATGGTTTGTATCCATTTCATATCCAGCCTGTTCAAGCCCTCTTGCCTACAGATTTAGCTAGTCGTATGGAATTTTGCCTCTGGATAATTCAAAATCGAAACCTACGTAATAGAATTTTATTCACGGAAGAGGCAACATTTATAAGGAACGGATTCATGAACAGAGCGAACAGCCACTCTTGGGATTTGGAGAATCCATACGACATTAGAGTGTCAAATTATCAACATGGGTTTTCAGTGAATATCTGGTTGGGTATTATTGATAACATGCTCATTGTTCCATTCGTTTTTGAAATCCATTTAACCGCCGACAGTTATTTAAATTTTCTAAGATCATGTGGGAGGATTCTTAGATGATGTCCCTCTGGCGATCAGACATGGTACGTGTTAGCAGGACGATGGTGCCCTTGGGCTCTTTGCGTCACATGTAAGGTCATTTTTGAATCAACGGTTTGAAGGACGTGTAATTGGTAGATGAAAATAGCAGCCCTGGTCCACAAGATCTCCGGACTTAACTTGTTTAAATTATTATTTGTAGGGCCATATGAAAGATATGGTAGGTATATCAAACACAATCAGAGACTGTTGAAGATCTTAAGAGACGTATTTTTGAGGCAGAAGAACTAATTCGGAATAACAATGATATGTAACGTAGGGCAACCAGATCTCTCTTAAGAACAGCCAGAAGAGTCAGACTGTGTTGCGATAGCAACGGTGGCCATTTTGAACAATCGTTATAGTAAATTTAAAAGTAAAAGTAAAAATAAATGTTGGCTTTTCTGAAATTGTAATTATTTAATAAATAATAATTTAACACTCTGTATTTTGAAAACGGTTTACTCTAGGGCATAACTTTATTATAATTTTTAAATATATTTGGTCTAAGGATTACGTACATGAAGTATAACAGCATAAAACACAAAAACATATAATAATTGCAAATAATTCGTAGTGTTATTAGTTGTTCATTGTATTAAGTGGTTAATTTTTAAGGAAATTCTCTCAATTTTTTCGGTAATGCTTATAATATTTGAAAAAACTAATCGTTCTTTAGGTGCAATTATAATGCTGAACTTATAGGTTTATAGATTAGACGAGCCAATTATTACAGCAATTTAAATTTTGCGTAGTGAAATCCTATACCGTAAGTTTGAATCAATAATGGGTAGGAATATTCCTGCCGGTGCTCTTACTGTTAAGTTGTGTAAAGGATAGCAACCTGGCAATTTTTATAATTATGCTACAATGTTAGCGAATTAACAAAACAATTTTTATTAATGTTAGTATTGCATGTCAATAATGGCTATATATGTATGTACATTTTAACACACATTTTTAAGGATTGCCGTAACTCGACTGACTGTTCAATTGAGTTTCTCTCATAGACTTGCCTTATTAAGACTAGGTGTGTCAGTCCTTTTTTAGTGAATTTTTGTATTATAAATATTTAAATAATTGAAAATGTCCAGTAAACGGACTATCAGAACGCCCTTACAGTTCTTATTGGAACTACGAGGATGCCATGCAAATTATAAAATATGAAATGTCCGTTTACAAAACCTAAGTTCTTAAATTACTTCACATTAATGATTTTAACCAGTATTTGTACATTTATATAAAACTCATATCGGTTATGGTAGAAAATGGCCAGATGTAAAACCATTACAGCTATCTCAAGATATGTTACACAATCCATATGCAGTTTTTGAAAAGTGCTTGATAGTACGGAGGTTCCTATTTAGAAAAGAACGATGTAGGTGTTAAATCCTGGAGGAAAATGGAAATTTTCAGGAACAGAAATGCTTTGATAACAAAAAAAATACATCTAAGAAGGGAGAATCGTTAGAATACCATAATCAGAAATAGTTTCTGCAACGATCAAACTCTGCAATCGCAGATGTTGAAATTTAAGTTACTTTAGGAATACTTTAATACACTGAGCTAATTATGGCACTCCTGTAGACCTAGAGTAGTTTAGTATTACAAAGATCAAGTAATCATTTTAATAATTTTGAACTAATAGTGAAATATGTACAGAGTTAGTCATTATATAAACATCAACACAAGGTTCATACTCATGAATCATAAATGAGAAACATCACAATTACTAAAACTTGATGTCAGAATTCTCAGTCGCTATTATATAAATCATAAACTAAATTATAAAATAAAAAGTGTATTCGTATTAATTTAATAATAATTATAGTACAAATAATTTATTCTCATTCGCTTGGGGTTCCACCGCATTCCAGAAAGTATTTCTATTCTTTAACTAATGCTAATATATATGTTTTGACTTCTTATGCCAGGTTTTTCAATTTGAAATCACTTTTATCCTAGCCGCGCATAACCTAAATACAGCCTCCCAACTGTAATTTAACAATTAGCTACAGTATTTAATCAAAGGTTCATTTACCCGCAACATTAAAAAAGTCGGGATACTATTTTAGTACTTGTGTTAGAAAGGATGCGAGACGAGAAAGAAAAATGGCGTTAAATTTATCAATGTTAGTTGCAAGAAGATTGAATCTCGGGAAGGAGGCGGAGGCGCCACCATCACTTTCATGGCTAATGTGATTTTAGTTACCTACTCATTAGTTAAAAAACCTGCGAGAATTTGAAAAATGTATATTCCCTATATAGTTTTTCTAACAATTCCCTATTTATGTAAAGTGTATATTATAACTGGTTTTTATTACGCAAAGGGTGTTACTCTATCGTCCAGGTTTCTCTAGCGAAATATTTTCGAAAACAAGAGAAATTATTCATGAGCATAGGATAGCATGTTTGATAAAATAATATTATTTATAACTAAAACGGTCAGATTTAACGAGAAATAGTTCAACCATTAATGAGTACAATCTAAACGCCTGGGACATACATAATTGTACAACTGTTGCAGTGACATCAGCTTAAGATTATCAGTATTACCGTACGAGGGATGTTCAGAGTTGATTTGGACTTACTTTTCTATCCCAAAATCATGACTGATCATTAAGTGCGAAGGTGGTTGTCAGTGGGATCATGTAACCAATTCATTTTAAGAATTTTATTAGAGTTGGTAAACAATGACATTTATGGTAATATAGCGTTCATGATGTATGAATATTGTTCCTCAGCATATTGTTATTTGATTTTTTGTACCTCAGAACATTATTCATTTTTGTGAGTTAAAAGCTAAAAATCTGCTAATATTAATTATCGACTTTAAACATAATTTGAGAAAGGGTTCCTTTGCAAAGATAAGAATTTGTATGGCGTAACTCGCGCAACGGGGGTATCTGTATCCGTATATCAAATCTCAAATAAGTACGAGCAGAAGTAATGCCAATAATGAGAACCTCAGGAAACTCAAAAATCTAAGTGAAGGTGTTATTTATGGGAAAATAAGGTATGTACAATAAGGTATGTCTTCATACTGCTCGTTTGAAAATAGAAAAAGTCGCTAAATTAGAGTAAGACATTTTACCGCATATTATTTATAGTCTAAAGTTATCCCCTTCTGACTTTCCTGTGGTTGATGTACTAAAAGATTACTTAAGGGCTCATGAATTTAACTCGGATGAACGAGCAATAGAGGTGGTGCAAACTGGTGTATGCAGTGAAATAATAATGTTTTGAAGAAAGGGCATTACATTGGAAAATAATATATGCTTCTATAATATGGCATTATTGTTATCGTTTAGGAAATTTGAAGAATGTAAGTCAAATCAAGTAGAATTTAAATTGGAAAGATGTAAACTTCTAGCTGCTTGAATATTTTCTGGGACAGTGTGAAACCTTTATGAAAACAGAAGAAAATAAAACAATTATATTGTAAATGCAGGAAATTCAAACATTTGCAACGGATGTCTGAGAAGAATTACAAATATCTACTGGCCCAATGTCATTTCAAATACTGATTTATGGACCCTCACATAACAAGAACCAATTGAAAGTACAATCAAGAAAAGAAAATGGCAATGGATAGGTCACACATTACGGAAACCAAACGAGGACATTACAAGACAAGCACTAGATTACAACGTTAGATGTAACAGAACTCCGGGGAGACCAAACAACACCTGGAAAAGATCGACAGAAAGACGAAGAACAAGAATAAGGGAAAACATGGAATGAAATCAAAACGATCGCCCAAGATAAAACCAGATGGAAAGACCTTATTAACAAATGTGATTATTAAACTAAGGTGATTAAGACACATAAACACACAGCTGTAAATCATAGCAATAAATTACAGATAAACCCACTCAACCAAACATTACAGTGTATAAAGTTCAAGTGTGAAAGTTTAACGCGATATGAAGTGCAAGGTTGGCTACCTTGTATTTATATAAGCTAGCCATGGAAACGTCTCAAGAAGCCCTTTATTCCCTTGGAACCATAGGAAGGAAGAAGAAGAATATTGTACCAAAAAAAAACATTATTGTTAGTTCAGGTAATGGAAATTGGATTTTGGCAGTTTTCACTGAAAGGTAGGGGCGGGGGTAGGTCTAAGTTAAAACGGTACTTACTATACAGCGTTACATCATGCTGCGAATACACCTGCAGGCAGTATCGTTCGAGACCCGCTCCATTCCTCTGGAAATGCAACAACCAAGTTAGTCAGTATATTCTGACGATGTCTAATATGTGTTCTTACTTCTTTGTAGAATAGTCAGTCACTGAGCATTGTCACGAATTAACGGACTACGCCCTAAAGGAAATGCATACTGCCCAAGAATTTAAGACAACATGCATTTCCTCAACGTAACACCGTGCGTTTAAATAGGCGCTCCATACTATGGATTAGGTCAATTTTGCCACTGATAGAGACACTACTGCATACCATAACGGAATCACTGCCAATTTCGGCTGAATTCCGAATTGTATTGGATAACAAAAAATCTTTCCAAACCTTCGCTGAACTCGCACCCATTCATCAATGAACCATACCACAAATCGGGTCTTATCAGAAAGCAATCCCTTTATCCAGAGCTAAAGCAACTCTAATGCTCCCGAATTCACTCTTGTCCGGCGAAAAACTTTGTTTGGACTTCTCGACCATCGGTTTACCTGCTGAAGTTTATTCCTTATTGTTTGGTATAACCTATTGCATTGTAGGTAATTAACAGGCCATTGGCCTACACAAAGATGAAGAAGAAGAAGAAGTTTGGTATAACACCTTTAACCTGTAGTCCATGCTGTAGTTTTGCGGCCTAGGTTGTATACGGTTGTTACTGGTTCAACTACTCAGATAACATGACATTATGTTTCCTCTTTTTGCAGGAAAGTAACCACTCTTATAACTATTTTCTATGTTATCTGTATCGGTGCACCTTGTTAAACTCGTACATTGTGGTGCATGGCAGCAGCATGACCGTATCGCAGTAAACCAGTTTGCTGTGGTTGTATTACTTGGGTTTTCCATGCGTTAGCGCTTCCTGCAATGCTCTACCAAAATAAGGAACTTGTTCATAGTTGCAGCTCTAGTGATGCTGATAAAGACATGACAGCTGCCTTTATAGCAGGCGGATTAATCTAGATCGTCTCGCATTTTAATAAAACTATATTCAAACGTCGAAAAAATTTACTTCTTATACAGGAAACCACTTACCACCACGATATTTAATGCACCGAAGTACGTATTCCGCTAATTAATTTGCCATGTTCAGTAGTCTAAGACTAGCTCATTGCATTTTCATTATAGATTTCGTGAAGAACTCATCTTTTTCTTAGCCAGTACTACTTTAGATAGTCTAAGTTCATTCAGAATTTAGACGAAATGGTTCTCTGGCAATAAACACGATCAATATTAAACTATAAAATAAACATGGAGGAAGATACAATATTCATCAGAAGTATCTATTGTCTCTTAACGTAGAATTAGAGCAGATGAAGAACAAAAATAGTTTAAAATCTTCCGTGTTTACCTTTTTCTATTTTGTCCTTAAACTTCATGATCAGCTTTTCTCACATTTGAAATTTTCTTTCAAATTACCTGTTTACTTCTACATATCGAATCCATTTACGAAAACTGACTTATATTTGGTTTTAAATATTTTAAAGCGAACAACTTCATATTAGCAGTAAACTACATTTCAGTAAAGGGAACAACTTGAGGGTGTTCCAAAGGTATATCTTTAATTAACAGAATTCATTGTGAACTCAATCTATACACGTCTGTGCTGAGTCCGCATGATATAGAAGTGTTGGAATTTAAACAGGAATTTATTTATAGAAGAAAGTATTACAACGATAGAAACCATATTACTCTTCAACGTAATCTCCCTGTCTAGCGACGCACTTGCACTACCAATACGGAGAGGCCCAAACAAATATAAATCGGAAGGCGGAAGTTCAGGACGCGGTATGCTGCATGCGGAAGAAAGTCCTACTGAATTTTTTTTATGGTTTGAATTGTTCTGGCAGCGATATGAGAGAGCAAGCATTGTCTTGGAGAAAGCAAATAGAACTATGTCTTCTCTTCCATTTGTTCCTGATCGCCTTCTTGACTTTATCGCGCAAAGATGTCGAATAGTAGTCTGCATTAATTGTACGACGATCTGTAAGGACATCAACAAAGAGCACCCCTTTTGAGAATCCCCAAAAAATGTTATCATCCCTTTACCAGGTGACAACACACATTTTGTCTTCTTTGGCTTTGGAGATGGTAATGTGACACACGTTCTGACGCAGGAGTATAATAATGTACCTAAGTTTCATCAGTTGTCCAAAAATGCATCTCTTTCTGTCTCATATTGCTACAGCAAAGAAAAAGGAATCTTCCAATGGTTCAACTGCTTCTCTTCAGTCAGCAAGCGCGGAGTCCACCTGGCTCTCACCGTACGATACTTTTTTCAGCTGAAGAGGCGGAAACTCCTAAACAGTCATTAAAATGAATTTGTATACCTACGTAGGTATAAGTTGACTTGTATTTATTATGATTCAATATGCTGCGAAAATTCAAAATTCAATTACGATACTTTAGCTTGTTTTCTATGATGTATTCAAAACTTCTGATACTTACTTTTAAATTTTGAGAAATTTGACGAACTGTTACCATTTTCCCGATTAACCAAAGTTGCAGTTCGTCGTACATGAGGCTCCTTTCCTACACGAGTTCTCCCGTCTCTAAAAAAATGTCAACCACTCAAACACTCGATTTATAGAAAGACTTGATCGCTGTATGGGTTCGTAGTCCTGTAAGAATTTTAATAAAATTTACACCTATATTCCTAATGAATGTGACTATTCGGCGTTCTTCGAAGCTACAATAAACAAAACTTTCCGACATCGTAACGGTAACCCTATTCTCTGCAGATGGGGTTTTTATTTAAATATTCCCATTTTAAGTTGGACGCACCTCGTATATGTTCGTTATTACAGGATATGCCTTGTAATTGGTGTTCACTGCAATGAGCTTCTTCTACATTTTTAGTTTAAAGCGGTGTTTGAAAATTAAGCTTTTAATTTAAGAATTCTTTGTAGATATCGAAAGTTAGACAAACTTATCAAACCATTATTGGAAAATATAAAATATTATGATGATAGCTGCTGCGATCTACCTATAGCATCAATAATTTCTATTATCGCTTTTCTATTTGTTACATCAGTTGTGGTTACAGTGCCTTGATATTTTGTTATAATGGCACCATATGGACAGATTTCCTATAAAATTCTGTTAAAGAATACTTTTTGTATATGAAATTAACAGTAGAGATTTATTCGTTTATATTGTCTATAACCTAGAATTGTGCAGAAGTAAATGGTTATACGAATATAAACCGTTTCTTGTGTAGTAATGAAATGAAATGTTTAGAAACACGCAGTATATTACGTACTTAAACAAGTTGCAAAATGCTATTCACTAATAAATTTACAAGAAAGTCCGTTGAGAAATACCTACGATCGAAATTAAAACATCTTATCTAATTAATATTTTCTAGGACTAGAATACGTGATTAAATGGAAAGAAGAATTTATTATACAATTCAGGAAAGCATTATCGGTATGTGATACACCTAATCCAAAAATGCATTATTGTCTACGACGGTGTCATACGGTGAAGAAAAATGCATCTCATAAGTTAGAGTCACAGGGTAGTATTTGTACTGGAAAATGAAAGTTTGTGATAAATGTGTTGTTGTAATGTTTTGCATATATAAATATTAGAGTTCAAGCAAACAGGCCATCTCTCCTTGTAAGGCTGGAGCCCATTAATAACACCTTGTGGTTTATGCTTGCAATCTTATTTCCATTTATGAATTTTCAGGTTTAGAATGAAAGGTTTGCTTTACTTTTACTATAAATCTAACAGCGAATTTTTATGTTTGGCTAACTTGCTTGCAAATATCATTTTAATTATTAGGTGCACATAATAAGTATCTATTAACTTATGCAAAAGGACGGCGCTAATCGATAACGTGCGCCTGGAGCTTCGGTAGTTAATTTTCAGCCAACAAATAATCTGTAATAACTCAATGACATACGCTATATCATACATGCAAATATCTATGTAAATTAAGAGAAGTAAAACTAACATGAAGATAGAACTAAATGATAAGGATATTAAATACCGATCATACCATTCCGACACTAACTCATTTTTAATTTCTTATTTAACTAATACCAATACATAATTTAAATAATTTTTGTTTAACTTTCTGTTTTTTTAAATTTAGTTTAAAAGTGTACGGGCAAAAGAAACGTAAAGCTAAAAATGATGATTTGTATATCAATTAGAGAAACTTCTTATGTCCTTAAATGAAAGGCCAGTGAACACCTTGTTACGTAATTAATTATTTAATTAATTACCGCTGATGTCGACAAATATTTAACTTCCACATTCTCAACGTTCAGCCTTTTAACATATACCGTAAAAATAAATTTAGTGTACAGAAGAAAAAATATTCACCACATATATAATATTAATTAAGCAAATTAGGGAAACATTTATGTACATAATTCTGCCTAATTTATGATGCTATAGACTAAACATTTACGTTTGTAGTTAAGCATTCGGATGTTCGAATCTTATATATTAAATAGCATATTTTAATTTGCTTTTGACAACAATAAATTGGTACCACAAGGACTCATTTTTGCTGTTTCAAAACTTGTTGACAACATATTCGACAATGTTAAGATAAACAAGAAAAACTGACTACTCATCTTGGTAAGTAGTATTTACTATTTTAATTACATAATTATGTAGACATGTGGCAAATTGTTGAATAATATTTAGTGGCATTGCAAATTTTTTTTATATTATAATAATTATAATTTATATTTTAACCTAACCCTGGTTTTAGTTTTCTATGAATAATTACTTACTTTACAACATTTTTCATATTTGATCAAGTGTTGTGTATTTATCGCCAACTGATTATGTTTACGTATTGCTAAAGTTTTATGAATAATATCTTTAACAACATATGCCATTACATGTTTTAAATGATTATTTGGCAATTAGCTTTTTGAATTAAATATATTAAATACATTATTATCGCTTGCTATTTTTATGGTGTATTTGTACTGTATGGTAGTATTTACTATTTTAATTACATAATAATGCAGACACGTTGCAAATTGTTGAATAATATTTAGTGGCATTGCAAATTTTTTATTTAAATAATTAATTATAATAATAATAATTAATATATTTTAACCTCACCCTTGGTTTTAGTTTTATATGAATAACCACTATACAGGATTTTTCATACTTGAATTAAGTTTCCTGTATTTACAGCCAAGTGATTATGTTTACGTATTGCTAAAGTTTCATGAATAATATCTTTAACAAATATGCCACTACATGTTTTAAATGATTATTTGGCAATTAGCATTTTGAATTAAATATATTAAATACATTATTATCGCTTGCTATTTTTATGGTATTAATATAGTATACAGTATGATTATAAGTCTGCAGAGCATAAGTTTATAAATAAGTAGTAACTGCTAGAAATTGATTAATACAAACTATATTTATCAAGCACAGTCTACAAAGCATGCGTGTATAATATGATCGAATAAAAATTTCGCAAGGGGGTGCTGACGCAATATAGGCAACCCAATCTTCAAAGCTATGGACAGGTCAGTAAACCATAAGCACCACCCTAATATCGGTATTATTTCTATATGAAAGGCAACTTTCCCTGTACACGAACTTAAGATATTTATAAAAAAATTCGTTCTCTTGTTTCTTGTTCATTTTGGCATAACATTTTTAATGTATTCCGAATTTGGTAATAAAAGTAATATGATATACACGATGATTTATAACGTCCGGAAATATCTTCATCGAGTGATTCCTATGGGTATTTCAAATAAAAACTCCAAATAAACATGTGCCAGAAAATGCTTTTTTAGCTAAGAGCGTATAGAACTTTCACACGGCCAATGGAACCAGGTTATAACTTATTCTATGTTTTACCTATGAAAACAAAAAATATATCTGAACATTTCTGTGCTCTGATATCAAAATTCACTTAATTGCGGATGATTTTCCAGTACATGAGTTTACCGTTATAATTTTTATTTATGGATTTTGTGATGGAAATTTACTTGAATTTTCAAGAGAATATACAGTAACCAATAATCCCACAGTCAGTACTCGGCATGCCGTATCGAATTTGGAACTATCAGAATTTTCCATGGGAAGATGTTACACCTTTGCCACTTCCAGTACGTGCAAGTGCTGTATGTGGAAGATGGTCAACAGCAAATATTATTTTGCCGGTGGTTATTACATCTAACTGTCGGTGATGTCAATTTAATGTTAAATGTATTTACAGTGGTCAGACGAAGCCACTTTTACGAAAGGTACAATAATTACGATAAAGATTACAGCTCCTAACAAAAATCTAAGTGTATTAAGCAGTGTTAATATTTAGGGTGGAATATTCAACAATGTCTTGGTTGACCTGCATTTAACCGAAAATCGATTAAATGGAAATCTGTGCGAAAATTTTCTCGACGCTAGAGTTTTCAAACTATTAGAATACATGCCCCTGCATTTGTGTCAATGTATGCTGTTCCAGTACGACGATGCACCGCCTCATAAAGCAAGATTAGTGACGACGTGGTTAAACGATCATTTTCCTGAAAGTGGACTGGCTACGGAAGGCCTGTTGCATGGACGCCAAGATTACTAGAAGTATTTCCAAATCTCATGAACAGTTGCGCAGTAGACTAGACTAGACTACGCCGCGTAAACTGTACGCAAGATCGGCCTAAAAACATTAGGCTACCAGCGCAGTGGCGATTGTGGTGATTGACATTTCAATTGCACGTGGCGTTCTTAGCAGGTGGTGTTTTTTTGCGATTTCTATTCCAGTTTTAATTAAATTTAATAATTTAATTTAAGGATTACACTTGTATTTGAAGGAGGTGTCGAAAACTGTTGTACATTTATATAAATAAATTGGTAATTATATATTAAAAGTTTTTCTTGATTTAGTCATATTCTAGCTTAGCACAACAGGTCAAAATCAAATTGCAGGTTTTTAAATTTATTGTTGAAATTTAGCTGTATGTTTTTAATAAATAATCTAAAATTACAGTAGTTTGCGGTTTTTCTTTTAAATCAATCATTAAATTATTTTAATCCAAATTAGAATACTAGGAAGGGTTTTGGTTATTTTTATGTGAATTGTTTAATTTTTATTACCATAACCTAGTAACTTTATCTTTTAAATTTCGCGCGCCTTAAGGTGGTCAATGTTTTTCGGTTTCACTTAAAACGTCCCTTTCTTCCAAATTTAGGCTCCTCCCTCGCGCAGGTCACCGTTCACGAGATTTGGAAACATCTCTACACTTGAACCCTATTACTATTATCTACGCTACATATTAAGCAGCTTGTGTATAAGGTGCCCATAACAACCCGGTACCAGTTATAGGGACGAATACAGAACACCGCAAATGATATAAGAAATGCCTCTGATGTGCTTGTTAGTAATTCACTTGCCGGATATTGTAATGCTTACATTCGTGGCGAAGGAGGACACTTCGAACAATTACTTTAGCCCCAGACTTTCTGTCTTCTTGCTTCAAATTAGTACCTACACATTCAACATCTAATAAATTTTGAGGGTACCTACTCCCTGAGAAAGCATTTTCGGACACATGTTTATTTTAGGTTTTTTCTTTGCATTACTCATAGGAATCACCCGACGAAGTTTTTCTCTGACGTCATGTATATGTATATATATATATATATATACATATATATATATATATATTGTTATGATAAATATATGAGTAGGCCATGGAGGTACCAATGCTGCACAGCAAGCAAGTATAAGAGCATAATTTATATATGCATATCGTTACTGGATAATTATGTATTTATAAGTTTGTTAAATGTTTGTCTTATTGGAGGTGGCATTGGAAATCATTAGAATCGTATTAAGAACGTGAACGTATAACACGTGATAAGAAAGTGAACTCCAATAGGGTAAATATTATAAATTTGAGGGTTGT